>JASXSY010002122.1:0-123739 GCA_034509805.1 Sipha maydis
CCACTACCGCGTCCACCGCCCATGGTGTTGACTGACAAATATTTATAACACACATACACACACTAAGGGCACAAATATAATATTTTTATATACAAACGTTTATTTATTAAAATATTATACACGCTATTAATGTACAATAAACGTATATACACAAGAGTGTATAACATAATACATACACTCTATTGGCAGACGTTTAATTGCCGCCGACGGTTAATAACCCTCCGCCCCCGCCGTATAAATATTTAATACATAATATGTAGGTACTTGTAGCGCGTACACATAATATTACATACTTGTACCTATATTTGTAATTGCATGCCGTACTGTATCGCTTGTAAATATTATCGAATCGTTATTGAACAAATAACGATATAATATTAATATATTATACAGAGGACTATAACGTACCTATACGTACCTATGTAATAACATATCAAGTCGGCGTGCGCGATTTGTTTTAAAACAGGCGCTCGCACACACACATACACACACACACACACACACACACACACACACACACACACACACACACACACACACACACACACACACCATGCATGCACGTGAGCACGCAAACGTCATGTACGCAAATACACACACATACACAAGCGCCGCGCGTTTGGTTTTAAATCAGTAAGGTCTCGTGGGATGCCCTGTATAAATATATACATATACATATACATATACGCACACGTACGTGCGTTAGACACACACCCTCATGACGTTTTTTCTTTCTTCCGACAAGTGAAATGTACACAGAGTTTGTTGTATATTGGATACACATAGAGTTATTTTCTATTTCTTATTAAACTACGAAATGCAACAATCCTATAGAGTAGGTACCGGTTTTACAAATATATTTTTTTCATGATTTTGAAAAAAACAACAGTTAAAACTCTTTGAAATGTATAAACAGTACCATTTATATTTATAGATTTTTATTGATAAGTCAAGTAATGTTTGAATTATCGAAAGTAGTTTAATGATAACACATATTCAGTTGTCCCAATCTATCATTTAACTGTAAAATTAATGCGTGTTATCGAGTTGTCGAGTAATAATTTGTAGTTATGTTAATTTTTAATTATAGGTACAAAATACTTACGTCATTTTTTACATTAAATATTTTGAGCTCATTAGAGTGCAAAACTATCATTTATTATGAAAATACAAAACTCTACGTTTCAAAATAGATTATTATGTTTATTGGATAAACATGAAAAATCATGATTTTTTTTTCTTCTATTCCTTGTTGATATTACGCGGATAATATTTGCATCTATGGTAGTATGGTAACGGCAATTCTTTCACAGAAATACCTAATGCACCTCTTCAGTTAAATTACCAAATTAATTAAGCCTCGGTTTCTTGTTGACTACGTGACTACAATACGAATATACCACAATGAAACATAATTTATCAATCTTCCCGAATAATTTCTCAAGCCATTTGCATGTGACGTCACGCAGATTCATCAAATTTTGTAAGAAGAACTGTTTATATTGAACACGAACGGAAGAACTAGATGATTTCTTCGCTCTCGATAAGTTCACCGTGCATTCTTTTGAAACCATATAGGGGATTATTCTAGAAAAACATCCCTGCGGTACATCGCGGTTGTAAACGATTAATAAAAAAAAAAAAGCCGGTCGTGCGGTTTTAAGCTCGCGTACTTAGAGAACTGACGACTATTACGCTCACGATATTGCTCGATATCATATGGTACTCGTGTGCGTATAGATGACGTGAAGGAGGATCACACGAGTACCTACGATAATACACAGCGTTGTATAATGATATATGTACAACGAGTATGGAGTTTTCTAAACGCCACCGCTTAGTCGAAACACGGCGGTAAAAAAACCACCCACACACGCGACCACCGCGGTACCGTGCACGGAACAGCAGCAGTCCGTACGCGCGCACACATATTACATTGGGTAATGCGAGGATTTTCCCTTATTCGCTTTTGGCACTCGGCGGCGGTCGCAACAACAAGACGTCCAACCGTTTCACGAATCGTTCAAATAATCCACTCGAACTTTTTTTTTCCCTTTTTCACCAGCTCTTTTTTTTCCCTGCACAACTGCACTACACAATACGAGTCGGCCGACGACGTGTGCGATATTATAATGCGCGCATATAGCTGCGCGCTCAAGTGCTGCAACGGTTGCGGCGGCGCGGTGCGCGGTAAGCGAGCGAGCGAACGCTCGCGCGTGCCGGCCGGTCGCCGAGCTCCAGCTGACGGGCGACGGTGTGGTGCCCGTGGTGCGTGTGGGACATTATTAATGGCAATAATGAAAACAACGAGTACCGAATCGTCGTCGATGATATCACGTGTGTTACACGCGAGCGCACGTTTACGTACAACGCTTGTACAGTGTAATGTCATATCGGCCGCGGTGGCGATTGTCGCTCCCTGACCGTCTCCTCGTCGGTACGGGGACAAAACGCGTCGAGTGCACACTTGAAAATTGTCAAACAGCCCTCTACTACGCGCGCCTAGGGAAACATTGCGGTTACCACCTGTCAGCGGCGGCGGCGGCGGCGGCGGCGGCGCAGTGTTGCGTCCGGTCTCGTATGAGCGACGACCGCCGTCGCCGTCGCTTACACGACTTGGGTGGTATACGACGTTTTTATTATTATTATTATTATTATTATTATTATTTTTATTGTTATTATTATTTTTCTTTTCACGGACGCGTAATGCACGCACGTAACGTACGCGACGTGTGCACGTGAAAATGTTTACAACAATGTGCGTACACACAATATACGTGTGTACGTGTGTGCGTGTACGCGCTCGGCACGGCCTTTTTGTTGCGACGCGCATCTTCAAACGGATTACGCGACGCGTATGCCACGGACGTAAATACACGCGCGCGCGCGCGAGCGCTCTCACAATGCGCGGTCGTTACGTTGTCGTTGTTGTTGTTGTTGTTGTTGTTGTTATTTATTTCGTTTTATTTTTTCAATCGTTGTGACAAAACCCAGGCGACGTGGTTCGGCATGTACTCGACGAGATTACGTTGACGACGACGATGACAACGGTCCGCGACCTTTTCGCACGCACACGGTTTTCGATACAACCGCAGTGATCGTGTACACCCCGCCACTCACGTGCACCTTCACTGCACACGTCATGTATATGTCCCTGTTAGATCTACCCGAGCTTTCGACCACACAATAGCCGCGTTGTTAAGAACATTATCGTATTGTGTTTTCGGTGCATATTTTTATCGGCTCGTTATTTACTGTTGGCACATTATAATATTTTATTCGCAAAAGCGAAAAAAATTAATCTCCCTCTTTATGTGCGACGCAGTCTCCTCGGTGTTAGTTATGGTTTGGTGCAAACTTACTTTGTACGTGCTTCCCTAAGATGTCCAAAAGTTCCAACAAAAAAAGTTAGTTTCGATTAAGGGCGAGTAAATATTGTGCTCTATTTGTAATATAACATGAACACGCAGCTTAGTTCCCGCGAAAAAATACGAGTGGATGTAAATTTATTGAAGCCAGTTATTACAGGAACTCAACGTGGACCTTATGTATATCAAAAGGTTATGGAAAAATTTCTGACGCAAATGTCTGTAACGAAAGAAATCGAAAACAAAATTCTTCGGGTTATTGATTGTGTATTGTGACGTAACGTGGACAAAGTTCATTTTTGTATCGATGAGGATATAACTCATTGAGTTTAATAAAAATATGAAAAGATTAATAATATTATTGTATAATATCTTATAGGTACGAAATTTAGCTTTTTAAGTTAATTAGACATTCGGAAGGTACAATAATTTAATTTAATTAATTTGATACATTTGAGCTTACATTCTTTTTGCAACTCATTGGTTTATTCAAAATCTTTTTGTGATCTAAATTACAAATTCGAATTTGAAAATCGAAGAATTAATGATATTAAAATTCAAACATTTAAATAATTTACAATAGTCTTAATATCGTTAAATTAAATTAAAACCAATTAAATTAAATTACAATTAAATAAAATCTTTTATTGATTATATCATATTATTAGGTTATAAAGTTAAAAAAAAAATAAAAATAAATCAAAACTCATTAGTTATTATGAATGAGTCTTATTGCTTATCTCATATTTAATATACAGCAAAAAAATTTTATAAAATTGATTTTAATAGTTTTCTTATAAAAAAATGTTTTGGTTTTCACTCATTATATTTTATAAGTAAATATTGAGTCATAACGGAAATCCTGAATTTATAATATTTACATAATCTGTAGATCAAACACAATAATACTATAATTGTAATTACTATATTAATGATATTAATGTTATCTTAAATGAACGCTGAATAACATTTTTGTCATAATACTGAGATTTATAAAATATGAAATATAAAACTAGATTTTATGTCTTAGGATATATAATTATAAACTCAAATTTTTACATTAGAAACTATACATATATTTTGATATGCAGTACTAATTATCATGTCAATTACATCGTATAATTACGTTTTCTATAATAAATACAAACAAAAGCATAGTTATATTTATAATGATTATTTACTTGAATAATTAAAAATAAGGGTACTAATTGAACCTATTATTTTCTTTAATATATTATAATATAATAATTATAATTATATTATTTACAGCTATATGCGTGTTAGTACATTTCTACGGAATTATTTTTATAATGTGACAAAATGTTTTATTCCTAAAATATTCAAGTAAAATTTGATTCTATAGTTATCTACATTTATAATAAAAAATTTGTGAAAAAATAGAATTATGTTATGATAAATAATAAATAATAATGATTACATTTTTTTCTATGACATACAACTTGGATTTATATAATGGTTCAGATAGTATTTGAGATATTGATGATAATAGATATAATTATTATTAAAATTAAACATGGTAGTATTAGAAGTACTAAGAGTGAAACTTACCATGACTTGTAGTAATATGAAATATAAATTTATGTAGGTATGTTTATAATCTTCTACTGACGTTTTTGTTCTTGCGTGTAATCAATTTCTCAGCATTAACACACTTATAAATCAAACTACCTATATCGGAGTATACACTTACAATATTTATAGTGTTCTATAATGTATGTATGATATTATAATGTATAATTATGTGTAATGTAATATAATATAATATAATATTTTCCCATTTCATTAAAAATATAATTTTATAAGTAAATATTTAATTTAGCATTATAAAAATGGTGGCACGTGTTTTTAATAAAACATTATAGCGTTTAGCAATTGAGTGTTACCAAAACGGCTGTTTCTAAATTTGAAGTTTAATTTACAATGATGCTTATAATTAATTATAATATATACAAATGATATATATATATTAAGTGCTGTTACGAAAAATAATTCTTTATTGAATAACAAATATAACAATTATAACATTTATTATTAAAATTATTGTTAACAAGACTTTCAAGATAATAAAGATTTAGTGAACTGTAGTAAAAACTATCTATTGTATAACAATTAAAGTTCGTAATATAGATATTAAAAATAATAGCACTCAATAAGTATCCTACGTTAAGTATGCTTTAGTTTCGAGTTATTTGATTATGTCATTAGAAATTAATAGATGTTTGATAATTAATTCCTTTTAGAGAACTTGATAGAACCTTGAAAAAATAGTATTTCCATCGTAGTGATGAATCACATCCAAACATATATTAAATCAAGAGCCGGTGTATTAACTCAAATAATATAATTTTAATGATTTTATTTGACTTATCTAAATAAATACTATTTAATAAATACTTTTAATAAATATTATTTTTGTACAATTCGTAACGTAGATACTGTGGTTGTTATAAAATTACAATAAAATAAAAACGTATTTCTACATTAATCATAGTTATCATATTAATCAATTTATTTACTAGGAAAGTAATGAAGAAAGTCGAACAAATAAGTTTTTAGTAAATTGTCATATTTTTAATATTTTAGTAAATAAATAATAGCATTTGAGTGTATTTGATTTGTAGTTTTTTGTACGAATATAATAAACTTTTTACATGTCACAAAAACTATAAATTATTCACAAATTTTTTATAGTTTTTGGGTAAAAGTGCAAATATTTTTTTTAGACATATTTCCATGTAAATTTGATAATAACATGTTAAATTTAAATTTACATGGAAATATGTTGATAATAATATTTAATTGATTATATAAGCTGATTTATTAGTCGATAATAACACAGGAAAAAATGGTAACTTTATAGAAAACTTTTTGACAAACAAAGTATCATGGTGTACAAAGATTCTGTATTAAGTATAGAAATATTAAAAATGATACATTATAATATGAAAATTGATGTCTAAAATATGCACCACTCAAATAAATAATCATTAAAAATATCATATCTAAATTTAACTTAAAAACGGAATTATGCTAAATTTCACTAAATTTCAAAATGTTTAGATTTTAAAAAAGTAAAAATAAATATGGTTCAAAAATAATTTTGTACAGTACCAATTAATAGGTAATAATTTAAAATTGTTATGGTATCATAAACACAATAAAATAACTGAAACTTGATCTACTGAAAATGAATTACAATATTAAATAATTAATAATTATTAGTTGAATTTTTAATGTTAAAAAAAGTTTTAAAAATCCAACTAAAAAAAAAAGTTAAAAAAAGCTAAAAAGGAAGATATTTAACTATTCTATCAAAATTCACTTCTCGTGATTGTGATAGTTTTTATTCTGTATATAGTAGGGTACATAATAGGTAATTGACCAGAACTTTACTCTCCGCCCTGTAAATATGCTTATAATATTTACTGTATACATTTATAGTAAATATGCATACTTTATTTACTATATGCATGTATAGTAAATATACGTTTATTGTATAATATTTACCATTGGTATAAATTTAGTTAATATATGTGTACAGTATTTATTAGATACATATGTAGGAGAGCTTTTATATTTGTTTCTACGTAAACACTCGTGGTCGATTTAACCGATATTTATTAGTGGCAAATTGAATATGTGTACATCATTTATTATAATGTACTCATTATTATATACATATTATATATTTATACAATAACAAACAAACGTTAAAAATAGCGTATTGTGAAGCACAAATATTTAGCAAAATTAAACCGGCTACAGCTAAACACTCTAAACATTCCTGTGGTGTAGTGATACCTATGTAAAGGGATACTTATTAAGGGGTTAAAACTTACCCCAAATTATTGTTGTTTACATATATTGATTGCTTTATTGGTTATACTGTTTAAACTTGATATTTCATTGATATAATAATGTGATGACCTGATTATTATATATATATATATATATATATATATATATATATTTAAATGAATAATATAATATGCAACACCATACTGAAATGTGTTACTTGTTTTAGTGTGTTATAGCATTAAGTAAAAACGGGAAACTATAAATAAAATAATGTTTTTCAAGATTCAAGGTATTTATTTATGTTTTATGCATTTTAATACATCTTAACGTTTTTTCTTAAATTAAAAATTATAGGTACAGCGTCGAATCATAGATTTTATGGATATTATTTCAGATTGATCTCATGTACACATTTTTCAATAATTTTAACCTAACATTATTCCTTTAAACTATACCTTAAACATTATTTTTAAATGTACTAAACTAATGAAGACAATGTACGTGTGATTTGATAATCTTTTCAATTGCTTTGCTATCGTTTTACAGATAATATTCAGTACTTTAAATATTTATCTTCTCCTATTACTTATACCATTGTATACTTAGATTGGAAAATAAATATAAAAATCATATTTTTCACGGCTTTCATAACTTCTTTTGATTTCCTTTATCTATTACAGAAAATAATTATTACAATGGTCTAGTTTTCTCGTTGGTCTCTAATAATCGTTGTTTATTTATTTTTATTCGATGCACCATTTTAGCAAATATTATTTATTTTTCGTTAAATAATGTACCCTTTGTATCTAGCTCTATCAATGTGTTTTTGTTCCTTTTTTTATTATATTATATGGAAAAGCATCGCTTTCGTAATATTATAAATTATTATTTAGTGTGCGTGTATTTTATACATAGCAGTATATTATTAGATAAAGCAGACGAGTGATACTGATACTGTTTTTATATGGATACTTATGAATTATGATATTATATAGCTTTAAAATATTCGTTTAAATTTTTAAAGATTATATTGAATATTTTTAAATAATATGAAAGGACACCTAAAAGCAAGCAACGTTTTTTGCATAAAATTAATATCTTCTATTTTTAATAATGTATCAGTTTAATATAAGATAAAAGAAACTGGAAATTTTAAAGTTTCTTAGTTTGGATTGTAAATTAACCTAGCAATTAACGATGGTTTATTTTCTTAAATAAATAAGTTTGATAATAGTAAAATAATGGTACATTCTATTTTTCACTTATTTAGAGAAAATTTATATATTGTCCATAATAGTGTAAAAAAAATGTATACAAAATATGATAACTGCCATTGCCAAAATAATTTTACATTAGTGAGTAGGTTCAATGAAATTATATAAAAAACTTTCTAAACAATATAAAAAAAAAATACGGCAAAATTTTATTTAAATAAAAAAAATATATACAACGAGAGCTTATAACATGGTTTAAAAAACATCCCACGTGATTAATTTTACAGAGTATTTAAATTATATAATACTTCTTTAGTATTGAAGCTATAGTCACAGTCCACCCTTTACTAAAATAAAATAAAGATCTTCTATTCAAAAAATGCTTTGTGTTGAGAATAAACTGTGATTACGATGTATTTTAATATTTTTACAAAGGTACTTGAAAACGTATTTGGTCATATTAAAAATGCATGTCGTATTCACATTTAATTTTGTACAGTCTGTCGCTCTATAGTTTAGTAACGTATTAACGTAGTAACGTATTAGTAACGTTATTGAAAATATGTATACAACTTTTTTTTAATATCGTATACACTATTATCAGGATTTTCATAAAATTCCAGAAAAAAAAAGGGTGGATTACGTTTTGACTTAGCCTTGTAATATATGTTGGACGTGTCTGCAACATGATACTCATTAAAACTGACAAATATGAATATAGAATATATGTATAAATTTGAACTTGGTACATTTGTTGATATATAGTGAAATTTGTCTAAAGCAGAATCAAATCGGATTTAAAAAATATTCCATTTTAAATAAGTTTTTTGTTTATTCAGTACCAAATCTACGACATACTTATAATAACAGCACTACAATATAGATTCAATTTTGAACGATTTCATTGTACCTACGTATTTTAGTTAACTTTTCATTTTTTGTTTCAAAGATATAATGGTTACGGCATATATGTTACTTCTTAATACTCTGCAGTGTAAGGTACACTAAGGTAAAATCAATATTAAATATATAATTTAATATAAAATTTGTTTACGTATGTTTATAAATTAATAAACGCATTTGAGATGAGATTATAATAATTACCTCTAGAGTTGTATAGGACAATACTATAAGTAAGGTTAGCGATAGTGTTTGAGGTGAGTGGTATAATTAAATTTACCGAATAATCCTACAACGTATATAATATACTAGGGTTTATTTACGCGGTAATGAACACCAAAATTATATCGTGTTACACGTGTAAACGGCTCACCGTTTAAAATTATTAGCTTACGTTATAAATGAAAATATACATAAAATAAAATTAACTACAAACTTGTGTTTTTTTTTTTTTATTAAGTACAAATAATTTTATAGTAGAAATTTTATAAAATAAATATACAAAAATATATAACTGAATGTAGATTTATCCTTATGTGCAGTTTTCATGAAATTATGACGTATTTTATGGGAGATCGGAAAAATAAAAGACGGCATTTAGAACTATACTAAATGGAAACCTTAAATAAAATAAGTCGATATTAAAAACTTGTATAATTATGTATGAACTGGCGGCAAACGAATAGATGGCGTTTCTTTGTATTATTTCGCCGTCGTTGTTGTAACACAATGTTATTTTCGTGTGACATTTTAATCTTATCTCGAATTACGTCATAGTTGAACATTTGCATTAACTGTTGAAAAAATCATTCTTTACGACAATCTAAATTACCTACAGTTATTCACTCCGCGCTACGTAGACGTTATTTATTATGAAAGAATATTCGGAAAATTTATAATTAATAATTAATATTAATTATATAATATGCACAATTTAAATATTTAGGTAGGCGCATAATATTTATACTGCGTTAGATGAATTGTAAAAATAACATTAATAAGTATGATTTCTTATTAAGCTTTTAAGTTAAATTTAGAAAAAAAGGTTGCATTTGACAGGTACAAAATTTCATGATGATTTCCTAAAAATTGTTCTATGTTAAAATACGATGTAATACAGGAGTGAATAACTGGTCATAAGCAGACCATACAACTTGTATTGGTTGTTTTTCTAGTATAATTAATTTCAAATTTTTTAACAGTAACTGATTTTCTAAATTTGCCTATATTAATATACATAATATAATGTATTATTAATTGGATTGTATACATAAATAATTAAATTATTATAAGTTGTTTGAAACAATAAAAGTACATTTTATACAAGGTTCATGTATAAAAAGTGGTAATTTCATATGTTTATTTTACTACGGCCCACGAAAATTTTAAACTTGTAGAGATGGTTGTTTAAAGTATCTATAGTTAAACCATACAGATTCCTGGGCCTTTACACGTATGTTCTCAGTGGGATCTATTATTTGATCCAATAAACTGAAACTGAAATAAATAACAATTTAATAATTTTTAGTTACCTATCATTGACGTAATAGATACCTACAAGAAAGACTATGTAAAAATGTAAATATAAATATATAATATTTATTCTGTATTTTACCTCGTTCTTTCAATAAATATCTGTATAATATCATGTTCTTTACGCTCATGCAAGACTACGCAAGTATTCATATGTGCGTGTGCGTGTGCGTGTGCGTGTGTGTGTGTGTGTGTGTGTGTGTGTGTGTGTGTGTGTGTGTGTGTGTGTGTGTGTATGTGCATTTGTGTGCCTGTTTGTGTGTCGTAATAATTGTTAAGCTGCGCTAAGCTTGATAAAAACACCATGCGTGCAACCGAGATACAGTGCTGCGTGCCACACGATCTAATCGGCTTGAACTCGAGAAGGATTGCCACCGTGTGCTTTTTAGACGAAACAGAAATTCAATCCGACTGGTCATCGCTAGATGTAGAGGCGGTGGTGTTAGCGGTGGCTGCTGCTGCTGACCGTGCCTTACCACGAGTTCAACGGATTAGTCGCATAGTTCGACGTGCATCCACTACTATTTTATTACGACGGTCCATCGCTGCCACAGCGATTACAGCTGTTACAGCGTTGGACGTTGGCCGTTCGACGGAAAATCGTTAAAATAAATTGCCGATGGAGATCAAAATATAAAATATACGACTAATGAAAAGTATTATCTATAAAAGTTAAATCGAACATTACGCGGACTGAAGGGCGTTGCCGTATTCCGCCTGAGTGGACCTTTACGTTTATCACCAGTTTCAATAACATAAATATATGTTTATCCATTCTTCAACGAAAATCACAGGTTTTAGATTCTGGCAATTGCATTAATAACTTACTTCATATCTAACTTATGTGAGATTCGATTTTTCTAGTACAACTATTAATTAAATTAATAAGCAAAGAGTTTTTATACATTTATTACAATTTAGTGGATTTTACAAAAATAATCATGCAATGCGATTGTATTGTAACCGTAAACTATGAAAGAAATGATTTGATTGTTTTTCTATATTTTAAATAAAACCCAATATAATTTTACGAGTATATTGGGATTACTGAAGTAATTAAAAGAAAATAATCCTATGATATTCATATAATTTATAAACGAAAACGGACGTGTAGAATACACCCCGAATTGAAACCATATCGAATCGTGGTAGTATTAAAGTAACCGAATCGAGCGTACCGCGTAGAGTATGCAACGAGCGCGCGTAAAATGGTCAATGGACGCGGACGCGCGTGCATTACGCGCACGCATGTGATTAACGCGCAGGAAAAAACTAGAAAGATAGAGAGAAAAAACAAATCCGTGCGCTAAGCAGTGCAGTGAGAGGGGAAGAGAATAAAAATCAAAACCCGCTAAATTGGATTCGACAAAACGTTATTACAATACCGCCACCGCCGCCGGCGACCGATGATGTGTACCATGCGTTTGTTGCCATTTATTTATAGTCTTTATAGTCTTTGGCCGTCGATTTAGCGCACCCACCCGTTTGACATTGATCCCATTGTGCGCAGACACACATACAATTGATTATTAACTGTTGTTTTCCCCTTACGACAAATCGCAGTAGTAGTACTACTACTACTGCTAGTAGTGGCAGTAATAGTGGTAGTAGTGATGGTACATGGTAGTAGTCGTCGTCGTCACCGTATATGTATCGACTAATCCTTCGACACCGCCGTACCGTACCACCGCCGGACGCCCCATACCGCCCACCCGTCAACCCCGCGGACCGACTGAGCGCTTCAACCCGCTGCTCGAATAGATCTGTCGTACGCGAGTCCGCGGCCAGTTATTGTTCCAAACAAGCTACGAATAATCTCCGTTTTTATTGTGTACCTCTCTCTCTCTCTCTCTCTATTAGCCGTCCAGGCCGTCCCCTAATAAGCCGCCCCACATAACGCGCGCGCGAGCAAAACATATTCGTTACGCGCGGGCCGCAAACACTAGCAGTGTATGTATATAATAAACGCCTGTCGTCGTTGCAGCAGCCCGTTTGTTATTATCATTCAATCGTCACCTTATTGCGCGGCGTTTCCGAATTAACTGTGTTATGTACGACAGCAGCACAAACGCCACCTCTCCCCCTCGAAGCTTTGCCCGCGTGTATAATTTATTTATATGTATACATAATATTATAATATATATATATATATATGTGTGTGTGTGTGTGTGTGTGTGTGTGTGTGTGTGTGTGTGTGTGTATGCATACATACATATGCATGTGTGTACGTATTGGCAGAGCGTTACCGCGGGGGTCTATTGGGAAAAAATGAACCGTATATTAAGAGAACGTTTTAATGCAATGATACCGCGTGACGACCCGGGCTCGTTATAAATCGTGTGCCGCAGGTAGCAAACTCCAACCATAGTAGTAATAGTACACTAGAAATCCTTACATTTCAATATACCTACATTTTGTCGTCATCTGGATCCTATTTTATACCCTGATTAGCGATGTAAAAAATATCCGTTTTCGGTTTTAAAACGATATTTATTCTATTTCTTTTGTAAATACTTTACCTGGTGATAAATAATTTACGGCTTTGAAAACATCGAAAACCGAATACAAGTGATATTATTTCAAAAATTTTGTATTTTCACACTATACTGGTTGTTCAATATGAAGAAAAAATTGCAATGTCGGACAGCGTTGGTTCATATATTTATTTTAATAAAATTCTCTTCGATATCCCACTCCCATCGAGACCGGTGTGCAGCACCAAAAATAATATTAAAAAACCCTTAGGCTCCCCGTATGGTCTTTTATAAACATCATCCCGCTTTAGGCGATGTGATAATCAAAACGTCGTTGGAACTTACTTTATGATACCCTCTGCGCTCGATTTACGATAAAAGTAAAAACTGTCCAGAACGGAAATGTTCAGATCCATGAAAATATTATTCACCTAAATATTCGGTTTATCCGCATCACAATATATCTGAGCATAATTTGCGATGGATCATAATCGAATTTCCATCTATTTCCGTATTATCCATTATTCTTTAGACATTGAATGATTATGCAACTAGCTAGCGATGGCATATTTTACATTTTATAGCGCCATCGCGGATGGTACTGAAAGAAAAGATTCGTTAGTGTCGTAAGTGTCGTCTCCGCCGCCGGCGTGTGAACAACAAAACACCGTCGTCGTGGATTCAATGCACGCGCGTATATTTATATACATATACAAGAGCTTCGAGTCTACTGCGTAAAAACGACCGGAGACGAGCGTGCACCTACACCATCATAAAATTCATTCACACATCAATAAAAACCACCCGATGGGTTGTACATATATACGTGTGTACTAATTGCCACAACAGTGTGTATTATTATTTTTGGTTTAATATACATACATTCATTCACACACACATACACTTGTGTAATGTTTTATACAGCGGTGTGTGGTCTTTACCAATGTAACACGCGTTACGTCATATAATATTGCTGCTGTGTTGCTACAACGTTATCTGATACATTAATGGAATGAAATATCGACGAAAAAACAAAATATTTAAGCGAAATATAGTAACAGCGAACGAAGGAAACGTTACGTGCATAATGTGCGAATGATTTCACTATAGAGTTTTATTTTAAATTAGACTCATATATATTGTAACAACCAAATTATATATATAATACAAAAGTGTAAAATTGTATAATACATACTTCGCTATCTTTTTTAAGCGTACGTTCAACATATTTTAAGTATTTTTTTTTTTTATCAACCCTAAAATTATACGATTAATCGGCCGTGTTTACATACTCAGCCCGGGTTCATAAGTATGTGAGTGTGCGCGCATTTGAGTTTTCAATTGCTACGTACTGCTTGTGAGTACAAAATGTACGTACATGTAGAAATAATTTAATATGACAGTGAAATTAACCGCCACTGTCGTTCTATGTATGGCCATTTATATAAATATGAATGTATATATGAAAGTATATGCAATCTTATTATACAAGATAATATAAGATCACGTTGTATTTCGCGTTATCCCCTAGCTGCTGTGCGCATAACTTCTTGTTACCACTACACGAGGGCTATTTGTGCAGTGGTGTGCTCTATTTACATTCGAACCCTTCCCCAATCCTTTACGGTAAAGACTTTACTATGTAACGTGGTGGTGACCGTCGTATCCATCGTTTTCTTCACATATGCGGCACAGCGGTGAATATCATATTATATGTTTTGCATGCGCGTGCACCAAAGGCAATTATGAACTACACATGAGTTCAGCCGCCTTGCGAAAATTAAAGGTGTTAAGAACTTATCTTATAAATAATATTAATAGTCATACGTAAGATTTTTTCGAGTGTGAATTCTTTAATTTATTATTTTATATTGCCTATATTTGGCCCATTTTCGAGCTCCTATAATTTAATAAACAAAAATACACATTTTGTACAAAAGAAATGTTTGATAAATACTTGTTTTATGAAATCTATGATGGTTCTGTAAAAATGATTGATGAAATTAATATAGTAGCAATTAAAAAAATAGAAAATAGCATAATAATTATGCTAATTATGCTAATTATAATAAAGTAAGAAAAAAAAATATACGCATATAATATTATAAAATCAATACATGTACAAATATTTAAATTAAACCTAATCAATTGCAATAATATTTTTTTCGACTTTTTAAAAGTACTTGAATAATAAAAAATTCTAAAATATTTAAAATTAATTTTCTCAATTTTTTGAAAAACTATGTATAAATAATAATAAATAATAACTATATGTTTATTTAAGTGATTGTCCATTGGTTTTTAACTAGTTTCTATTAGTCATATAAAATACACAATATACATTTTGAATATATTTTATTATATTTAAATTTACGAAGTACTTGACTCGTATATTTAGTAATGTATATAGTATATATAGTATACCATTAAAATGTTGATAATGTTTATTTTAAATTTATAGTTAAGAGAGATATTCATCCTCATTGTTCATTACCATTCTCTTTTATCTTTTTATACAGCAACACATACTCGTATATCGGAATCAGTTGACATAATGCATCGAATGTGTTGGTTATTGATTTATGAATAACACTGAACATATACTCTATATATATATATTCAAAAGCTTTTGAAATGTAATAGCATTGTATAATAATATAACTTAACAAGCCTATAATAGTATTGTCATGGTCATTTGTCTGCTTAAACCCATACAATTAATATAAACAAACATGATATTATGTTGTATTTATTTAGATGGTTATTAAGCTCAAAACGATATTAAAAATATTAATTTAGAACAGTCCAATTACTATATTTTTTTTAAGATAAATGTTAGATTAGTAATAAACAAATTATTATATTTGGATTGTTTATATTGATATTTAAATTTAAATAATACATAAACATTATTTTCCTTTATTTATTAATTTCATCTTATATCAGAGATTAACTATTATTACTTATTACTATTATTTTATTATAACTACGGCAAACATTTATAAAAGTATAAAATAAAATATTATATAGTTAAATTAATTTTACATGACATATTTTATAAACAAATATACCTATAATAAAAAAAAAATTATACTTCATCCGGAATACACTGTTTTCAGGTTTAGAAAATGAAATGTGTACTCTGATCAGTAAACAATTATGAATATCACCGGAAATGTTAAAAATAAACAAATATGAATGTGATAAAGAAGAAAAAAATACATCATAGCAGTCGGCTGTTATGAAGAAAACACGAATATTTTTACTCGAAAGGCCAACTATATGGGTATACTATAGATATATTTAGGATTCTAGCCAACGCGTGTTTTGAAAAAAGTCACTGTATGGGGCATCTTTTCTTAATCTTTTTGCAGAAAACTATTATATGTCATATAACTAAGGGTCGGATTATTTTTTTTTCTTGTTGTTGGAGTTCTATACATATTGGCGTCAGATAGAGAAAGGTTGTTCTTAAAATGAAGTTTTCTAAAAATTATAAAAAGAAATTTAAGAATAAGATATCCGTTTCCAAATTCTATAAGCCAATAATTTTGTTATTCGGATGTTTAAATCTCCTGTACTCAAAGTCGGCGTATTTATAGAAGTATTATTTTTTTTTTTTTAATTTAATATCATACAATAGGAATTTTGAATAGTCCATTCCGAAATTCTGCGAAATCAATATATTATTTTTTTCACAAATCATCAAATGAAAAGTATCCATTACAAAATACAATATTAATGAAGTATTCTATTATATATATATATATATATATAGACTTTACAGGTGCTTGTAAGTGAATTGCGTTATCACAAACCCCAAAACATACGCATGTACGTACATACGTACGTATTAGTTGGTTTCAGTTTTTATTTAGGCTCCTCGCATTGTGTATTAAACCTATAGGCTTTAGAATGTCATTTGATAATTCATAATATAATTTATCTAATTAATTGGTTTTAACACAATATTTTATTGACAAAAAAAATGCAAACTATAAGTGACGTATATTTATTTAAATATTATAACCGTGACGTATTTTCAAATCCGACGGTTTAGCAACTAATAACTAAAAGTAAGTGAAATATCTATGGATAAAAGGTTTTAACATATGATTTTATTTATTATTATTACTTATTGGAAATAAATAAATAATGTTATATTATACTTAATTATTATTGAGGCAAAGGACTTGTGGCATTTGCCTATTTGTTTTGCATAATCACAAAAATAATAGAGTACGAAACGAATACGTTTCATATTTTTACATAGATAGTCTTGACATTTCATTTGCATATAAATGTAGATTTCGATTTTTTTTTGTTTTTCGTACATATATATTTTATCTTATACTATTAGATGTATATTTTAAATAATTAATAATTTTATCAATACTTTTCCGTCGACGTTTTTATTTCATTTAATATATGACCAAAATATTGATTAATTAATTATTTGTGGGCATGGTTTTCCTAGAAATACATCTCGAGGTTCATCGATTAGATTAGTTTTATTTATAAAATGTAAGCACGTTGTCTACATCAATTTAATTTCGGCTAGGACGTCAACGATTCTATATACGACACCAAAATATTTCATTGTACTGACATTTGTCAATCGTTGTTCGTTAATAATTTAGTATTTTAGTAATTTAACCTTAGTTCTGCTGTTTGCTTAAGTTCATGATTCGTGTCAACGTTTCATCTTTGTGTACTGTTTTAACATTAAAACGCCGAAAGATAAACAGTATTTTAACAATCGGTTAAAGAGTTATTTATTGTAATTTGATGTCTACGTGTTTTCGATTGAAGATAAAAGCCACACATTGTAAGTACTGTGACGTTAAAGTAGAATGTGAAAAACGATTTAGTGTTATGTAACGTTTAAATAATTTTTATATTTTTAGAGTAAATCGCTTTTTTAAAAAAAATATAAAAGCTTAATATAGGGTTTTAAGCGTATATGTTCTTGCGTATGAAATATAGTGCTTTTTAGAACTAAAAATCCTCTGCCCTAGTTGTTACCCATCAAACCATATTATTTACTACGACGTGCAATAGTTTTCTTTGCCGAGATGTAACCATTTGTATTGAAAATTTGTTCAGTCGAAAAACTCGTTTACGTGAAATTAACTGTCGCACGTGAAATATTATATTGTGCCGGACGTGAAATCATCTTAAACGCAATGTACAACCCTAAACTGTCAAGTACGTCATTCATGTGCGTGGGTATTATTCTCCGGGAATATAAAAAAAAAAATTATACACGTCTGTACGAGCGCGAAATCAAACAGCGTAAATCTGTACAGCGTTTCCCGCGTATTATATTATTATGTTCTTCAACACGGCAATGTATTTCGTTTGATCCATCCGATATTTCATATTGTACTCCGTGCGTTACGAACGCGTACATAATATTATAGCCCGCGGACGAAGAGGCTAGTTAATATCGCCACCGCGGCTACGCGAGATTTCATATACATACGTATAAATATATTATATCACGCAGCAGCCGCATTCGTAGAGTTTATTATTAAACACACGCGCACACAAGCGCACCACGTTCGCATACACAATAAAACAAGGCCGCCCCGCAGGGATGGTGGGCGACAGGGTGGTGAGAAGAGCTCCGTCGCTGGTCCTGGTCCCATCCTCGAGCAAAAAGCTTTAAATGCGCGCGCCGAGTACTATCGCCGTCACCACTCTCGTTCGCTCACGCGCGCGCGATATATGCGCGGCGGGCCGCCAGATGGCGGCGACCCGTCGCCGCCTTCGCTGTACCGGCAGCGGTAGTCCCTCGCAGGGACTTTATTTATATATATATATATATATATATATATATATATATATATATATATATATATATATATGCGAGCGTGTGTGTGTGTACCCCTTAAACACCAGCATTGGTACACACACACACAAGCGCACACATTTACATTGTGTATTCGTTATTACCCTTCTCCGCTCGTCTTCCCGAAAATCCCTTTAAACTGCTGTTTATTGAGTTTTCCCGTCTCCACCACCGCTGCCACTGCCACTGTCGCCGCCGCCGTTGCCACCGCCGTGCATGCAGCCAGCGCCGCTTTACGTTGCAACCCACCCCCGCACAACCTCGCGCGTCGACGACCGCGCCTGTCAATCAACTACTGCCGCCGCTAAAACGGCCCCGCCGGCTTATTAACAACATGTCTCGTATAGTCAGCGGTGTATACACAACAATAAAACGTTTAATTACACACGCGCTCTCGGCGGTGTACACATGTCCACCACTCTACCATAATAAATATTATACTTTAATATACTACAATATTATCGTAAACGCACACACACACACACGTATATACACACATATATGTATATGTATAATTATTAAATGCTTGTGTTTTTAATACTGAAATTTACCGTCTCACACATCCATATTGCAGCGCAATTGTGTGTCATCGTCGTAATCGTGCACACAACTACTGTACCGTGTGTGTGTTTGTATGAGTATGTATTCTCAGTGGTCTCGTGTACGTAAAACGTTCACAATTACGCGCACCACTTTTACCGGTTTCTCTATATCGGTGCTTTTGTATTGCTACTGCTGATTTCTGTTACGTCATTATTTCGCTTACGGCGTTGCTGATGCATGGCATTGACTTAACTTGTAGATAGAATACACAACCAGTGGAGAAATTATACTCACAAATCAAAATCACAGTTATCCATTTCTTCTTATATTTTATTTCGTATCATTAAAATACTACTACATCAAGATAAAGATTATGATATCCGATCAAAAACGAATACTCAGATATATGTAGTTAGCAGGCATCGTATAAAACAGTAAAGTAACAAATTGCATTCAGTATTTTTGTTATGAACTCCAAGTGTAGATTTGTGAAAAACATACGTTCTGTAAATATTTATTAGATTTATATTTTGGTCGTATCCATATTCGTTGCATCTTAATATTTTAATAGTATCTTTTATTTAAAAAAAGTTTCGTTAAAATAAGTATGTTGGTATATTTTCTTCAACATTTTCGCAAGTAAAGTGTGATAGGTAATATAATTGAGTCTAAATCTATGTAAAGTTTGACCGAATGTGGCCTATCCTGTCCTAAATTTGACTCCCAAATAAGTCGGCGGAACACGATTGCGCGCGTCTTACCTTTTTAGGTACCTATACGATTACGCACAGTGCCAGAATAACAAAAGATAAAATTTTAATTACTCAAAGGCGTACGATTGCGCGTGAAATTTGGTGCGACGTTGCCAAATGTATCACGTAAATAATAACAAATACAAAAAGTTAATAATTCAATATTTAAATTAAATAAAAAATACAAAAAGTTAAATTAAATAAAGTTGAATTAATTAATTAAATTTACGTAAATAATATTTTAAACCCCCGATACCTATTTCCAACTATGTCCAAATACTTAGGTAAATTTTCTGATGTTTTATTCTTTACATAATGTTTATGTTCATTTTCCAGATTTTCAATTTTCCTTGATTCTTCCTTCGATTTTGGTTTGATTATAGGTACCTTTGGTTGATAATTTAGTAACTTTTCTGCCTGAGTTTCCATGAGGGTAGTTATAACAACAAATATTGGTGGATGAGCACTATTAAACTGTGCATTATATGTACCTATATATAGTCACATCGTGCACGATTATAGTTTTATTCGGTTTTATACGGTTTATTCGTACATGTATGGAAATTTACAATAAAGATAATATTTTTGATAATATAACCAATTCATTCTTAGTGATTGGAAGTTTGTCTGATATCGGCAAAAATAAGTAATAAATAATCTACTATAATCTACTATGGTATCGTACGGATTTACCATGGACCTATATATTTGACAACGTTGCTTAAAAGTTAAAATAATATAGCGCGCGCAATCGTACGCTTAAAAAGGTACCACTAACCGCTGATATGGACCGCGCGCAATCGTATCGCATTCAAATAAGTGTAGACATTTTTCAAGTCTCTCTTAATAGATAATGTTTAGAAATGTATATTGTGTGAACTTGATGGTGAAAGTCATCTTATCACCGTTGTAAAGATTATGTCAAGGGAAATTCGTTTTTTAAACGTCCGTAGAGTAAGAGTTATATGATTATATACAATTAACCCACACCTTTGGACATTTATTGAAGTTACATTTTGAAATACACAGACTATCTTCCCTTTTACAGAGGTGTGTTCAGGATCAAAATGTAAGCCAGTTACATTTATTTTAATTTATATAGTTACATATTATTTTTTCTTTTGTAAACTTTTTATAACATTTTTAAATTTAATTAGAAAATATAATCATATATTAACATAATTCCTCCTGTTTGATTAGTTAATAATATTTATAGATATTAATAAGTAATCAATAATGATGTAAAAAATATTAATAATAACTATTAAAATACAGGGTAGGCCCGAGTTTACCAGAACTACCCGTTGGGCATGCCATTAAACATTAGGATTGGTCTATATGTAAATATGGACTTGGAATCTAGTTTAAAGATCATGATTAAAATGTTATAAGTTTATACAAATATAAGTATAACATTTATTGTTTAATTGACATTTCGGTCATTAGTTTATGGTTCAATATTTACATTAAGCGTTCTCACATCGTGTGCCATTAATCCCATCACTTAAATATTGCATATTTACAATTAGTTATAATTTTCTCCGATAGATGCATAATTTAGGTAAAAATGTATGTTATAAATAAATTTGACTAATAAAGTAAAATGATAAATGAATATGTAAATTAATTTTTACTATTAAAATATTTTTTAATCTTCCAATTAAATATGTTTATTATACTATTGTGTATATATTTAAATGTTATTAAAATCAAATACTTACAGTCGGTAACGATAGTCATGCATATTTACGATATTTTATATTAAAATAATATCGCGTACGCATGTAATTGAATAGGATGTAATGAATCCTCATTACCACGGCGGACCGTGTTTTTATGTAATAATTAATTTTCGTTAGGAAAAACCTCGGGCGATGGAAAAATTCTATTTCACGGTGCTATGTTACTCATACAGTTTTATTATTAGAATTATCTTCGCTGTATGAGAGGGAGAATAACGAATTTCACAAAACCCGATGCCGCCACGCGTATGATGATAATAATAATAACGATGACGGTTAAACGGCTGTAATCCTATGCGACGACGGGGGCGCGTGCGCGGACGTCGGCCGGCGTGGACCGAGGACGATGATCACGATCGCGTTAAAATAACACCACCGCGTCGGTCGCACCCGCCCTGCTGCAGGTCCGTGTGAGGTGGTGGAAACTACAGCGACGGCGGTGGCGATGAATCCCGGATGTAATTGAAAAAAAGCCCAGCGTACACTAACCCTTTATTTTTTATTTTTTTTTTTTATCCGTCCCACGGCGCCGGTGATCTGTAGCCACCGCCGGCGGCTGTAGCAATCTCGCTAAACAAATATACGATGCAGCCGAGTTCCCGGAAGCGCGTAACAACGACGACGCGAAACCGTCGATTACGCGTCTCGCCCGTCACGCGGCCGTTACGCGCGGCTTATACGCAACGAATTATGCGTGCACGCGCGTGTATATCGTCGGCGTACGTTCACGAGGAAATTAAATATCGTTTTAACAGACACGCATGCGAAAAACGAAATACGATTGAATATTTTTTATTTTTTTTTTATGTATGTGTTCAACCGCGGGCCAACGCCGGTTTATTCTTCAAGTGTGCACCCGTGTGTGTCCCTGTACATAATGATTATAATGCATTGATAACGTCGTAATTGTTATATTATATACCCAACCCTGAGCCGTAGGAATAGGATTAACGCTTATGGCTCATTCAAGACGATCAACGTATAAACGTGTATGACGATAGGGATTCATCGTTGTGTAAATACATAATTCGTTGTCATTCAGTGGCCTATCAGAAATTCGTCCAAGTGGTTAATACAAATAAAGTACATTTATATGAAATACTATATTACTATCTATATCAATAGTAATAAAAAAAATCGTAAATAAATATGAATTTTATTGTATTAAATAATAGCATAATAAATTAATCAAACTAACCTCACGTTTTATATATTTTTTTGATTATAACAATAAAAAATATTATTGTTTTGGTGAATTCCGCCTTAGACAAATATCACTGTATGTCAGTTTGTAATGTTTAATAATAATAGAAAAATGATACGTCCTTTTTGAATACCTCTCATCACATACGTTATTATAATATAGATAACTACATTTTAATATCGTTAATACTAAGATAACTTGAATACTTATCTTTGATAACTCGTGATACAAATATTATGAAATTGACAAACGAAATCAATTCACAATTTTAAAAATGCGTAATTTTTATGATGTTATTCTATCGGTAAAAACGTACTATCTGATTAATGGATTCATTAACATATAGTACCTATATGCCTAATTATACCACATAAATAGCCACTCAGATGTCCACTAGAGTACCTTTACGAAACGTCACACATACCATATAACGAGTAACAATGAGATAACGCCGAATCCGAATTATTATATTCACCAATATATAAGCGTTTTTTTTAATAGAAACAAATAATTTGTAACTTTTACCAAAAATTACATATTTTTGTCACTTTTATATTGTGAATGAATTTTTTTCATCTTCATCTTTTCCGTTCAATTTTGTTACCTCTATTTAGCTATTGTACATCAATAATTCTCTTCAGTAATATTAACATTATTTATGAATGTAAAGTTATACAATTTGTAGTTTTTTTGAGCTAAAACAAAAATCAACTAAATTTATATTAATCAAAGATATTATTAATTAAAACAAAAATTATACAGTGTAAATTTGAAGATTTTTATAGAATGTTGAAAAAGTCTTTTATTTATCTATCTAAACAAAAACGAAATTAATGGGCACATCGAAATTATTTCGAAAATTCGTCTAGGTTCCGCCAATTTATATGAGTCGACGACCCTCAGCTTTATCTACTGAGATAAATATGAAGACAAAACAATATTTATACTCATATACCTATAATAAGTATATAACGATTGGCATAATGTATACAATACAACTTTTTTAAGTTGGGACCTTCTTAGTACAAACAATTTTAAAAATGGTCTATTTTTTTGGTCTCAAAAAACAATATATTAATAGAAACCCGTGGATTGGATGATTTTTATCGGACCAGATGAATTCCGTTTTAGAGAAATTTCACGTAGTATATATGATGACAACGTTTTACATATTCGTAATTCGTTATACTCGCTTTTACAAACATTATATTTTAATACGATTCATAGTTGCATACACCGCGCGCTGCCGCTCGCAAAAGACGTACGTAGTGTATATATTATAATGTTTATCTCTAAGCCAGTATAAAACTTCTCGACGCAGCGTACCCAGATACGTAATGCAAATATAAACCATGAGGCGACGACAACAAGACATAGCGTGCGTATACTACATATACGACCCAAGATAAGCCTATTATACTATATATAACACATAATATATATATATATAATGTATATAATGTATATTATATATAACTCATTAAAAACGCTTCTTCTACATGCTTCGTAATGCGGTCGATTCAAATATTAATATACCGTTTGCACACTCATAGTCTCTGCTGTTACCACGACCACTTCTAAATGTTTACTGCTCAGCAGTGACGAGACCAGAAGGCAACAGAGGAACTAATTTTAGTTTCGGGTAATTATATTTGTCCATGCTCGATACAATAAAGTTTCCCGTTAAAGACATGTAATTATTGTGGTGATCGCGGTATGGTTTGGTACTTTCAAGCATATTTAATCCTTAAATCCTAGGGTCTATATACAATTATGTTTAACATAGGCTTTTTCTCGACCTACTCAAAAATCAAACATTGTATTAAATAAATATACACAAATATAAAAAATTACAAAAAAACTAAATATAATTTTCATGAGTTCAGAATAACCTACCAGGTGGCCATTATCGATGGCGGTAAAATGTCTCCCGAAAAAAGATTCTCATCCTTCGTCATCGTTTAGACGCATGCACATATAACTACAAACACACACACACACACACACACACACACACACACACGTATATATATATACGTGTTATAGGTACACCATCATCGTAGTCAGCGATAGAACCATAGAGGAGTGGCTGCCGCGGACCTCACACGGGGCCACCGCCGCCGTTTTGTCAACAACTCGGCTATATAGAAGTGTATTCAACACCGTCGTCGCATCGTACCCATGCGCGTACACATACACTATAATATAATAGTTTTGAGAGGAAAAAACCACTGGTAAACAGGAAATATCATGATCAAACATCGAGCAAACATAACGCACGTCGTCGTCGTCGTCGTCATCATATCGGTGCGACAGTATTGGTCGCGTAAGAAATTTATATGTATAGTGGGGTGCGGCGGAGTAGGTTGACGCGATGGCCGATGAGATGGGTTTTTAAAGCAGGTGACGGCGGCGGCGGCGGGTAAAGACAAAAAGAAGAGATTGTCAGCGGCTCAGGTATACACGCTGTACGGCGCGCGCACACACACTCTATCGTCACCACTCATTGTCGTTATACGTTGTTGTTGTTCAAACAATTCGTGGAAAAAAAAAACGCGAAGAGAAAAACAGGGTTGGGTTAAATGGGTAGATAAATAATAATAAACCACACCGTCGTCGTGTAGTCGTCATTTCCCGCGTCCGACCACTGCGACGACTACACCGACCGTGCGACCTGAGTACTAACCGCCACCACCGCTCACGTACACATACATACTATACATTTATATGTGCACGTATAATACATCGATATGTATGTTTATATGCATATATTGTACGCGTGTGTGTGTGTGTGTGTGTGTGTGTGTGTGTGTGTAGTTGAACGCTTTTTATACATTTATGAACATGTGTGAGTGCGAATGACGAGCAGGACAAACGTATAGGTATATATGAGCCATCGAAAAAAGACGTGGCGTTGGCGGGGCATGCGGTTGATAGTTATAAAAAATAATAATAATAAACCGCTGCCACCACCGTCGACGGCCACTCGAAATATCTGGCAATATTGATGGATACGAAGGTGATGGTCACCCTTAGAGAACGGCAGTGTATTGTATATATTATTATGAGTACATGTGTGTGTGTGTGTGTGTATTGATAAAAGAGCGATATTTAGGGGACGAGACTGTATATACATAAATATACGGTACGACAAATAAGTGAGGCGGTATTTATTGTTTTTACTCGACGTTGTGTTGACCGACTAGTGTACGTGTATATAGTGGTTATACTGCTACATGCACAAAGGGAGAACTGCGTTACGACAACACACACCTCGGACGCGATTGTAGGCGTCGCGAATGAAAATATTTTTCTTATTAACGCCGGTTTTCATTCCTCGAGTGTATGTGCGTATGTCACGCTGGGGAAAAAGCGAGTAGGGTGCTAAAATGCGTATTACAGATCTATAATATATATGTATAACAACCATGCCACGCTTTATATTTTGCGAGATCCTAGAAAAATTTAAATTTGAGTCGAAGGCCAACGAAAAAAAAATCGTATAAGTATGTCTCTACATTTAACAAAAATATTAAAATATTTAATGATTTAAAATGACATACATTCTTCACTGTGGCATATGAAACGTTTTAAATCGAAATAAGACATATGAGTACATTGGAATTTTTTCGTTGAAAGCTAAAAGTAAACAAGATAATTATTTCAGATAATCGGCGTAGTTTTAATCATAAAAATTAAATTAAATTAAATCTAATGAAAATTCGAAACAAAAGTGAGTACGTAAAATAAACAAAAAATAAACACATACATTTTCACGTGGAGATTAGAATTGAACTCACTCAATAATATTATATTACCTTTTTTAGTTTCTAAATCCATAACTGCAGAAACTGCATAACTGCAGAAGTTTGGAGAACTGCAGCAAACCAATCTAAGGATTGAAGACTAAAGAAGAAGAAGTTTCTAAATATTTTTTACTGTGAAACTGAAGCCTTTAAGGAACCATCAGATCATTGAGGTTTCAATGCATAAGCCTCTTGAATTTTAGATGAATTTGGCACTAAAAAAGTTTAAAACATATGTGGCTGTTATAAAGTAGTAATACATAATTAATAGCATGTTAAAAATCATATCTTGATCTAAGAATGGAAATAGAAAAAATTAATTCGAAATTAATTTTCATGTGAAGATAATATCTATATATATCTATAATGTCTCGATAACTCGAATTTTAAGGAAGATAAAAATTAATTTTACTTAATACATAATATGTATTTTTCAAATTACTTAACTCAAATTTTTTTTAAAAATAACAACAAATTTGAGTTAGCTATTAATATATATGTATTACAGGCGTGCGTACGGTATATATCCAGGTGTATCCGAGCACTTCTCGAAATGTTGTAAATAGAACCCAATAATTTAAGTCTAAGAGTTAGAGGCGCGTATTTAACTGATGGTCTCAAATGAAATTAAATTTTTTCTTAAATATGATGTCCTAAATGTCTTAAAATTTGATGATAAATAAAAGTTTTATAAAAGAAAAAAATAATTAAAATTTTTTAAATGTTCGTGTAAAAACTTATTAAGATAATATTACAGGTACAACTTACTACAAAAGTTGAAATCATAAATAATTAAAGCTATCTGAGAAAAGTAGACAAAATTCAAGAAAACGTATTCATAGGGATTAATATACCATAATTTTAAGTAAATTTAATTAAATATATATTATAATTTATTAAATATTCCCACGGGCTTAGTTAAGACAGGACCCAAAAGTATTGTAGGCACCTCTTGAAATACAGGTCTACGCACGCTAATAATGTGTATTTATGAATTACTATTGAAATAATTATTAGAAGATTACATTTTAAAACAAAATACACGCATAATTTTTACAATTTAGAAAAATAACTTAAATTAAGAGTTTGATGCTTGGTTTGTTTTAAAATAGTCTTCAATTAACTATAAAATCACAACCCCACTGTGTTTTACACATAATTATATTTTTTTGACATAAATATAATAACCCTGCTGCAATTTACTTCGTATCGTGCACTTATATACTTACATATATGTATAAGTACAATACCGTTTTTGTGAGCTAGTGTGTGACGATATATTTGGATATGTGTTTATACAAATTTGCAGCCTAAACACGTAACGATGGTCCTCCCACCGCCGACCTTTGGACTTGACGCGTTGTTGACTTTTTAATTTTTCCATAATTGTTACGAGTCACGATGATTTGTTGTTCGTATTGCTTGGACGCCGGTAGCCCATATGTCGTGGCGTTAACCGAGGTGGACGAGTAGTAGCGGTGGCGGTTCCGGTCAATGGTCACACAGTCAAACACATACACACACACACACACACATATACAATAAAAACACGTCACTGCTGTATGTATACTTACATGTACACTATATGTGCGACGTGTGCGAATATATATGTGGCATCGCACCTGCAGCCCCCTTTGAACCCCCTCATCCGCTATGACATCATTGCAGAGTCCAACTTTATTAAATTACTGCCACATTCGTCACTCTATTAAATATTATGATAATTATAATTATTACAAATCACGATGTTGTTGTGTGAGCATCTGCTGCGCACGCGCGTACCGCATGGCTGGGTGATAAAGAATAAAAAGTTATATATTTATATAATACATAACGCATTATGGTTAAGTCTTATCCGAGTTCTGGATAAGTGTGCTACCAACATGAATTTTAAATCTTGAGTATAAATATTTCGCTTTTTCTTTAGGATCTGGAATTTATATTATAGTCCGAAAAATAATTCCTGATATTAAATGTTTTAAATATATTCAAAGCGTTTGGTGAGACATACATTTTCATACAAAGCTGCAAAATTACTGGTATATATGATAATAATACTGGTATATAAAAATAAATTATCAAAATTATAATCAATTTTATCGTACTTTCAACTAAAAAGTCTTCTTAAGTAAAGATTGACTAGGCCAAATATATGAATTTGAATAAATTAATTAATATTAAAATTGAGTTAAAATTGCTCTTTTTTCCAACTTTACAAACTATAAAATAACAATTTACTAAAATTAGTTATCAAAATGAATGTAAATGATTAAAGTATACATTTTTTTTCTTTACGCTTTAAAAACTGAGATAATTTTGAAAAATAATAAAATGTATTAAGTGTTAAATAATATCTGTGTCCAATATCTGAATGGGAAATGTTTGAAGAAGATCAGAACAACTAAAAAAAAAAAATAACATATTGTAAAATCAATGTATAATTAAGCTCAATTGCTTTTGACTCAACTGTATTCAACTACAAATTGTCAACAAATCAATGGATTTTTTAAAGAGTATAGTGTGATATTGTATTTAAAAAACATGGTTATTCATGTTTTAATATTTGCGGTAGGTAATAGAATATCGCACGAAATAAAAATGTTGTGTATGTAGCATTTGCATATCGGATGTAGGTAGCAAATACTAAACCAACAAACAGTTATGAATATATATTTTTAATTCACTTCGGTAGTTTTTTCAAGCTGGACGTTTTAATTAAATACTTGCATTAATTCAATCATTTTTCTCTCCGTTTCAAATCTCTATGATCGTTGGTCCCTAGACGCGTTTAAAAAAATAAATATATTAAACGTCCGAGTAATAATACTCGCACACACGCGCACACACCACACACACACACACACACACACTCAAACCTATAATTTTCGAACGGCATGGTAGAAACGTTACGCTAGTACATCGTGCATCGTACGTTATAGCGTGCACGATGTAAGCATACGAAGAGGCAAAATATTAAATATAAAAGAAGGGCAGCCGTCACGCGAAAGTCCCTCTAGTGATCGCCGTCGCGTTTATTTGCGGAAGCGCGTTCGCCGACCGTGGCGAGGGTACACGCGCGTACAAACGACGCACGTGTGCAGCGGCGATGGGATGAGAGAAATTCGCGCGCGCGATGGTCGACGACGACTACGATGGCAAACGGCGCGGGGAGGGTTGCGTACCCCAACTCGGCCGTTTACGCGCGCGCTGAAAATCTCAGGCCCACGGTAATGATTAGTGACGCGTAAACGACGCGGCTGTGGGTATATTATAACGTATGCGATGAGAGTGAGAGCGCAAGAGAGCGCGTGGGTTGTACGTGCACGCGGCGGCGTCGTGTACAGTATTATTATTTTGATCTCTCCAATCTGTTCCGCCGACGGTGGCCGGGTGAGGTGGGGGGGGGGGGGGTGGACCGGGCGGTGATGAATTAATTATTATCGTCGGGGCGGCGGTCGAAGCACCCTGCCACCGCCGCTGCCGACGGCTATGTACTCGACCGGGGCCCGCCGGCCGCATCGGCGAACGGGATTGCGCCGACGAGCGGGGGAGCCCTTCTTCCCCCCCTCCCCCGCTCAACGAGCGCACGGATTCGGATACGATGAAACCCCCTAGAGACCGCGGCGCGCCGCCCCGCTTTACGTACGGTCGACGTCGACAGCAACGGCAACAACTCTCCCGCCGCGTTACATACATGTATATATATAATAAATCACCGCCGGCGCGCCGCCTGATGGCTTTCGATTTCTGTGTACCAATTAATGCTAATTATTGTCGTCGCCGCGCGTGCGCACCGCTGGCCCGTCTCGCAGCATCCGTGCCGACTTTAGCGTTTCAGCGATGACTCCGCGCCGTCTCCCGAGAACCGCGTGTGCAACGCAGGAACCCCGCGCGCCCAGTGTTGCACACACGTATTTACGCCCACGCCGTCGTCTTACGCGGACCATGCGCCACGCTCGTGTTTTGTGCCGTCACTGCTCGTGCCCACGCGATCACGTCGTCCGATGGACCCGTTAGACGAATTCGTCGCCGTTATTTTCACGTCAATGAAAGTACGAACGAACCGTATGATTTTTTTCCCGCCGGAAATCCGTCGCCTACACGTATTAATTGTACAGTAGATACAGTTCTAGACTCGTTCTGGTCGTCGCGCGAACACTGCAATATGTGTCCGCACTCTCGGCGAGCTGTACGCAGCGAATAGGACGCACACTGCTATCTGTGTTGTTGTGTACACTAGTGATTAGGTGCTTTCCAGAGGTAAAATACGTCGTCCGGATTCAAAGCGACAGAATCGCCCTGTATGAACGTACCTATATGTTGTACAAACGTCCATACGTAAACACGCGTTACAGCGGTTTGTATACACACATTGCATTTTGTGTACACGAGTACTTGAATTTTTACGGGAGAAACGACGCGCGGCCGTGCGTGGACGGAGTGAGTTTATATACACACGGTATGGTTTATACGGAAAAATCGAATATCCGCGTGTGTAACGTGCATAATATACATAGAGATACATTAAATCGTATTTGAAAGTCAAAGTGTAAGCGTCTTAATTGTATATATATATATACATTTGTTTGCGGCGAGACTACCGCGTCCTGAATGTGTACGAGTATATACACATTTTTATACTTAACAATATTTACACCGATGAGCTATCTAACGAATTAAATGTGCAATAAAAAATAAAAATGACACGATGATATTACGTGTCTATATTCTTTGTGTACGGTTCGTGTACACTTCGGACCCAAGATTTCGAAGCGTGGGAATATTTCATTTTTGTATAAACCTAGTTCGTACACCGAAAAACAATGCCTACAACTTATGCTTTAAAAATAATGTAATTTATTATGATCTATAGTATAACTGTAGTCTGAATATGTAAAAATTTGTCAGATTTGCTAAAGTGTTATGATTAAGACTTAAAATATAATTTAATTAATGAATTGTAATTGATTTAAATATAATGTATTCAACATTTGTAACAAATGTAATCATTGATCATGTTTATTATTCTTTTGTGATATATCTTTCTATTTTATACAAATTTGTTTGTACATTATTTTTAGAAATATAAGCTAGGATTTCTGACAGCAAAAGAAATCTTTATAGTAAATACAAAAGTACATACCACTACATTCTAGTGCTTGAATTTAAATTAATTAAAAATATATATTTATTAATTTAGTTTATTTAATTTATTTAATCAGGTCATTCTGATATAAATATGAATTACATGATATATATGATTATATAATATTTATATAAGTATAATTACAATAATAAAGTAATAAGTTTTTTATAATTGTGATAAATAAACTAATAATAATTTTTATCTAAGCAACAAATTATTTAATTATAAAAATTAAGAAAGCATTAAGAAAAATTAAATTGATTAATTACCAATTGAAAATAAGTGTGTATTAAATTTTGATGTTTAATAAAATATATATACAATTTTGAATCAATACTTGATATTATACAATAAATAAATAAGGTACTTACCGGTAAAAGTCTTCACACTATTTTGTCTACCGTGTTTAATCCATGAGCGGATGTACGTATAATTTCTTCATAATGTAACCTATTATTTATTCCTAACAATGGTGAGCGGTATTACATCAATAGATATTAATAAGAAAGTATTTATTTTAACTTTTAAGTAACAATATTTTATTTTAATAATTTTAACACTCCGTTTAACAATTTTCTTATGATACTCTCAACATTATCTGTGCAGTTCAAAACATTGCCAACATATTTTACTAATACTCTTATTTAACAATTCCCACAACCGTTGCAATCACTTGATTTTAGATTTATTTGTCCACGCTTTCCCAGATGATCCCAGATTGTACCTAAAACGAACATGGTGTAGTTACCATAGTGACCTATTGGCTGGATTTACCTCAACTATTTCACGCCATGAAGTACCATCAGTACGTCAATGGATACCTTTTTTCAAGTTAGCAACCCTTATGCTTATTATATATATTTACTTTTATTCATAATTCGTATTATTCATACTCATTAACAATCATCACTTGCACTTATTGTACTTACAAAAGAGTTTTAAATTGATTGCGAAATACAAAATAAAAATTAAGTAATTCAATTTAAAAATTTAACTATGAAATATAGTTAACATAACTATAAAAGTTTGTTCGTATAGGTATAACAGCATATTAATGAGTTTTAGTTTGGATTATAATTGATTAAACTCTATTAAAAAATTATATCAAAAATGTACGAGTAGATTTACTTAGTAACCATTATTAAATTAAAATCAGAATTTTACGTCAAAATTCAAATCCGTCTAATTTTAATAATGGGATATACCAAAATACTTTTACAAGATTGTACATAAATACCTATAAAGCTAAATTAATGTCTCAATTATTATTTGGAATGAGAATAGTTTATACAATTTGTAGTACATTAATAAATAATAAATGGGAATAACATTGAATGACGGTTAATCCCATAAATAAATTACATAATACATTTTTTTATTATAGTAAACATTTTATATTAAATATTGATTCAATATTAACGGAGTTTTTTTTTTCACAGTACTAATCTTTTAAAATTATATTTTAGCTAAATAATTTTTGTATCAATATAAGGCTATTTCAAATTTATATTTTGATATCATAAAAATAAAAGTACATGCGTGACAACTCGATCCCACTAACCTATCTAGTGATAATACAGACGAATGAGTTCAAAATATTATTTCTTAGTGGGTTTTTTAAATTTTTTTCATTTTTACATCGCTGAACTCTTCCATCGGTCCACTTTCATTTCATTAAAATCTACTTACACTAATTAATGTTAACAGTAAATTATTAAAACGAATTTAATTTTATTTGAAATTATTAATATGATATTATGTCTATTGATTATTGTTAACAATCATATCTACCGTATTTTTCGAGTTGATTTATCTATACAATTATCTTATCTTGTTTATGATAGTATATTAGTAATTCGTTAGTTGAAAATCATGTTACTCGTATAATTTACATATTATTTGTCCATTGTTAATAATCCACATGGATGATTTGTGATATTCTTACATTTTTAATGTAGATTATTTATTATTTCTTAATTAATCTGGGTTCGTAAGTATCAACGGTAAGATTAAGAAAAAAAAGGTGCAAAATAAGATTCAAAATGTTCAATTGGTTCATTATAAATAAAATTATTTATTTTTATTTATATACATAAACGTGCACATATATACATTGTCCGAGCATCCCTCGAAATATTGTAAATGGGGCTCTACAATTTAAATCTAAGAGCAAGGGGCCTATATTTTAAATTATAGTTTTCAAATATAGTTCATTTTAAAAATATTTGATAAAAAATAAATGATGTTTCGTAAAAGAAAAAATAATTTAAACTTTCTAAATTTTCGTGGAAAATCTTATTAAGATAATATTCCAGCTACAATTGACTACAAAAGTTGAAATTATAAATAATTGAAGCTATCTGAGAAAAATAAACGAGATTGAAGGAAAACATATTCATTAGGACTAATATACCACTATATTAATTAAAAAATCAAAGTTATGTTCATTTAATTATTTATACTTTATATTTTATTATATATACCTACAAATTTTTTTAAGATAGTGCCCAAAAGGGGTATTGTAGGCATCCCATTAAATTCAGGTCTGCGCACGCATATGTTTATATACCTACATGTATTGTGTAGAACAACGAATTTTCATATTTATAGTAAGTAAAACATTACTCGTTCATATAACCTTAATATTAAAACTATCAAATTTTAATTCACTCTTAAATGGGACTTGTTACGGTTAAAATAGGTAACTACCTACATTGTATCTAGAATCTAGATACATGTTTAGGGAAACGTGAACTCACACGAGAATTATGTCAAAAGATTTCTCATTATTATAAACGTAAAAGTATACATACGAATTGGGCATGAAATTTAATAGAATTAGTAATATATATTTTGTAATGTATTATTATTGAAAGAAATAATTATTTAAAAGAATTGCGATTTTTATGCTCTCAAAGTAATGATTTTTTTAGAACATGTATGGTTAAGAACAAAATATTAAGATTATTAAATTTTTGCAGCTTAATAAAAAAATAAAAAATAGTAAGACATTCAGACGACTTAAAAAAAATAATGTACGTATAATTATTTTTTGAGTGTAAAAACATATACTTATAATGATACATTTATGAGTGTTAAAAAGAATATTTTCGTGAAAAACAATTTTTTGTACATATGTATATTGTGTTTTTTGAAAATTAAATTTTGATTTATAATTTATAATTATACTAATAAGGAATAACATAAGTGCCATAATTATATATCATTTTGAATTACATTATGCACACACGCGATAATTTTATATTGTTTACATAATTAATGATCTGCATACGGCCTTTGATGTATTAACTTTAAAATATTAGTTAATCGATCGTAAACCATATGGAAAAAATGATTAGTAGTCATGTGGATTATTAAATTGTGTTAATAAAAGCGTTCGTCGAGTATACATGTGTATTAATTGAAAGAAGAAATATATGCTAGTTAAGAGAAGAGATCCGTTGCGAGTTTACCGATATGATAGAGCAAAAAGTTTTATCTTAAAGCATCATTATTATTGATTATACATCAAGTTATGGGAAGAAATACTAAATATAAATTACACATAATTTCTATAAAATATTATTAATACTCTATACAAATACCTAATTAATTTTTATTTTCTGAAAGGCTAACATTTGTGTTTTATAGCAATCGAAAAATTAAAATAACGAAATCCATTTTAAATCTAACCAACGATAGTGTTACGAAACAATTAGGAAAATTGATCTTAATGAATACTAATATTTGGCAAATTTCGAAAACTTCGTCGTTATGATAATAACGTATGATGTGCACGTATTATATATATATTTATTTTTAAGAAAATAATTCGTTTTGTATAGGTACTATTGCGCGCCAACTAACGTATACATTATGATTGCCTTACATAATATTATAAAGAAAAAAAGATAATTCATGATTCATGGTATTATTTTACGTATAAATATTTTTGTTTTTAAAAGTTCATCCAAATAGATTAAAATCAATCAATCTATACGTCCCTTAAGACTGGACATACTATCACCGGAAATTCACCGATATTATAAATATTCAAGCGCGATATCGACAGTTTGATGTATGTGTTTTCTGCTGGCAAGAATATTCTTAAAATACTATACAATATTAACAATAGGTTAATATAATTATATTGGTATATGTTACACTTACGGATAATAGAATATTCTAAAAAAATCAACTAACTATACTTTTGTTCCCTTTCTTTTCACTATAATATAAAATCAATAAAATTATATATCAAGACACATTCGTACACGCGCATACACTGCAATAATCTGCACATTTCATATAGGTATTACGCGTGTAAGTGTGTATACAGGTAGATAATAATAATAACAATAGGTAATAATAATAATAATAATAATAATAATAATATGTGATTCAATCCACAATATCGTCGGTGGTCCGTAGAAAAACGAATCAAACTACATAAAACAATATATATTTTTATAAATATTATATTATATGCATATTACTTAATAGTGTATACCTGCGTACATCATATTACCATTATGCATACGGCGGGCGACGGACTTTTATACCTAGGAACGTGTATCATCTGCTCTTCACGTACAATATATTATGTATATATATTGGTACATATTATTGCGGTGATATTGACGGTGAGTTGTATGTGTTCTAATGTTTTCATAAAAGCACGATTTTTTTTCATACATGTATATATGTATATAATATCGAATTAATTTATTTTTCCTTAAAATCGTACACATATATATATTACAATACACATAATAAACATAATTCACGCATATACATAGGATGCGACGACGACGATGACGCGAGTCAAATAAATATTACAGAATAATAATGATAATAATGATAATAATGGTAATAATAATAATAATAATAATAATATTATAAACGTGTTACATATTATTGTAATGTACGTATAAATATACATTTGACAAAAAAAAAATTAAATACAACAATAATAATAAATTCCTGTGCGTACGCGCATAAATATATAATATAGTAGTACGGCAATGGCGACGTCGTTAAAAACTCGACCGATGGCCATGCATGTTTTCGACTTGGCTATTTGTAATTCTTGGATTGAGTATAAGAAACACGCAAATATCTTAAAAATTCCAAAAAAATATATCATGGATTCAATGGATTTTCGTAAAGATGTAGCAGAGAGTTTTATACTCGTAAATAAACCTAACACTTCCAGTAGAAAAAGGGGACGTCCATCGTCGCAGACAGAACAAGTACAAAAAGAAATTTAGTCGACTCAGCGCCGCCTAATATTGATGGACGTTTAGATGGGACTTATCACCGATCATTGGTCGACGACAGAAAATATGCAACGAAATGCAAATATCCAAATTGCAAAAGAAGAACACATACGTTCTGCAGCAAATGTGATGTTCATCTCTGTTTAGATAGAACAAGTAACTGTTTTGATAATTATCACACAAAACCAAAATTATGATTTATGATAATATCTATTTATAAATATAAATTTTTATTTTATTTTGTTAATTTTTTATTAAGTTTTCATTTATTTTTATGATAAGGGCAACATTTATTTTATTCGAATTTTTATAGATTATAGTAATGTTGTTTAATGTTTGAATATATACATATTTATAATTATTAATTTTTATTTTATTCAATTTTGTTATTTTTCTATTAAGTTTTCATTTATTTTTAAGTAAAAGGCAACATTTATTTTATTTGAATTGTTATAGATTATAGTTGTGTTGTTTAATGTTTAAATTTATACAATGTCTATTATATTAAATAAAAAGTTCTGCTATTGTGTTAAAATGTTGTACATAAATTGAGAATCGAAATTTGTTGAAAAATTGATTTCCGTTAGTAGTTGTTCTATGAGGCCCAAGGTACACTACAGTGTACCTATTTATAACTCGATAAAAAAAATTCAAAAATTATGAAACTCATAATAAACCTTATTTAAACCATATTAAAGCATATTTAATACAAAAAAAATTTCTTACCAAATTAATGCAGGTCTGAAGGGGTTAACTATCAAATAAAACATGTGAAATTATACTTTATATATTTTAAATTATGATTTTAAAAAAAAAAAAAAAAAACAATTTAAAATTTTTGGATTCTTTTCTAAAATATGCTGTTTTGTACAAACTATCCTACATACATGTTATAAATAAGTAAAAAGACGAAATAACAATATAATTTTTTATTATTAATTTTTTAACTATAGGGGCCAAACATGAAATAGGCGAGAAGGGGCCAGTCAGCAATTTCCGACCAGCCGACCGGGCCAGTCCGCCCCTGGTCACAAGGGTGATGAAGATCCGGCGGCGGCTGCCGCGGCCGACGTGGACGACGAAGATGATTGCGGTCCACCGGAGGCTGCTGCTGCGGCTGCGGCCGCGGCAGCTGCTGCGGCCGCATGATACAGAGACGCCTGTTGGTGGTGCGGATGTGGGTGTCCATGGTGGTGTGGATGGTGCGGGTGCGCATGTGGATGGTAGTAATCATTATATCCAGCGGTGGTGCCGTATTGAGAAGCAGCAGCCATCTCATACATTTTTTCGGCGGCAGACGCAGCGGTCGCCGACGAGGCGGAGGCCGCGATGGCCGATGACGGTTTCTCAGCAGCTGCGGCAGTGGCTGACACAGTGGGCGGCGGTGGCAACAGTCGCGTTATGGAAAACGGATGGTTGGACGCAGCAAACTCGGCCGCAGCTGCGGCCGCGGCGGCCGCTGCTGCTGAAGACTTTAGATGTTGTTGCAAATGGAGTTGCTGGTGATGGCTGTGGTGCTGCTGTTGTTGTTGCTGGTGTTGCTGCTGCTGTTGCTGCTGATGATTGTGGTGAGCGGCAGCAGCGGCTGCAGCGTAAATGTCCACTGGACTATGTTGCTGTTGATGATGTTGTTGCTGTTGATGGTGGTGCTGCTGCTGCTGGTGCTGTTGTTGCTGGTGTTGGTGTTGCTGCAACAACGAGCCGACCAACATGGACGACGACGAGTCGTCATCGCCACCGCCGTGCTGTTGTAAATGATGGTGCATGTGGTGCACGTGATCGTAATCACTGTCGTGGTGATTTCCGTTGTTATGACTATTTTGGTGGTCATGAGTATGGTGGTGATGCAATAACAAATGGTGTTTGCTATGCTGCTGCTGTTGTTGATGCTGTTGGTGCTGATGATGCATACTACCACCGAAACCCAAGTCAGCCGCCGTGGACGACGACATGAGCCCACTCCCAGCGGCACCTAATTTTTGATTATGGTGGTGTTGCAGTTGCAGCAAGTGATGGTGGTGATCTGCAGCAGCGGCGAGTACCGACGACGACGACGCAGATGACGGCGGCACAGAAGAAGATGGTTTTTTGTCCAACACCATGTCCAAATGGTGCTGTTGATGGTGGTGACTACCACCAAGTTGATGTTGGCCACCGAGCTGAAGTTGACTACCACCGCCGCCGCCACTTGACCCGTGTAACATAGGTGACGAACTTTTGGAATGATTGTGACCGCCGTGGTGTTGATGGTGGTGACCACCGCCTTCACCGTGTTGTCGGATCGACGCCGCATCTTTTTTGTCGTCTTTGAAACGCTTTTGTCGCCGCAAGTAGCAACCATTTTCGAACATATTACCCGAGTCTGGATGCAAAGTCCAAAACGATCCCTTGCCCGGCTTGTCGGGCGTGCGAGGTACTTTAACGAAACAGTCGTTGAACGATAACGAGTGCCGGATAGAGTTTTGCCACCGTTGTTGGTTTTGCCGGTAGAACGGAAACAGGTCCATGATGAACTGATAGATTTCGGAAAGCGTGAGCATTTTTACCGGCGAGTTTTGTATGGCCATCGTGATCAGCGATATATACGAGTACGGCGGCTTGGCATGTGTGTAGTTCCGGCGGTACGTTTTGTCCGCGCGAACCCGTTGTAACGCGGCCGCGTTCGCAGCACCAGTGGGATCGCCACCGGCGGCCGCGGCCGCAGCGGCCACGGCTGCGGCCGACGCGTTCAAACCGTACATGGCCGCTGCAGCGGAATTCATGCCGCCGTAGAGCTGCTGTTGCATGTTTGCCGCCGCGGAAGCGCTGCTGCCGAACACGAGCTGCTGTTGTTGCTGCTGTTGCTGCTGCTGTTGTTGTTGCTGTTGGTGGTGCGACTGCGGTGGCGGCGAACACAGCGAAGGCGTCGATGACGGGCCGCCCTCGCCACCCGCACCACCGCCACCGGCCGATGAGTTGCCGCCGTACATGGCAGCAGCGTTAACAGCGGCGGCTGCAGCCGCAGCGGCCGCGGCCGCGGCGGTGGCTGTGTCGGAGTACAAAAGTTTTTGCGACGATAGCATTGTCATAGTTGACGTATTTTTTGGTGTACGTACCCGTTTGGATTACAGTATTTCTACGGCGACTGCGGCGATGTTGGCGACGGTAATGTTCGCGCAGACGGTGTTACTCGCGCCACGGGCGCTAAATCAGTGGCGACGGTTGCGGACGAGCGCACATTCTTTGTCGGACGCTACGGCACTATGGGCCCGGTCGCCACGGTCGCGATGCTATTGTGTTACCGGCGGCGGATATCGTTTCCTTTACACGAATGTCACTAGGCACGGAAATATCGTAACAATTCTCGCGCGAAGCGTCTGCAGTTCCCGTGCACTACTCCGACGGGATGGGTTTTGTATCGTCGCGGACGCGCGCGTGCTTTCGATTCGAATGACGGCGGACGGGCAACGGTTCGGGAACGCGAGTGCGTTGCGCGCGTATACGTGAGCGTGTGTGGGGGCGTCGTGCGTGTACGGGACCGTTCGGGAGAGGCAGATCGCGGCGCACTACTGCCGTCGTTTAACCGACCTAGCGAGAGTGAGGTGCCCCGCCGCCGCGGGCTCCGGTCACGGTCCCGGTCGGCGAACACACGCGGTGTTACGCACGCACAAGAGCGCGGTGTGCGCGCGCGCAGCACGTACGTACGCACACACCCACCGTCCGCGTACGCGCGCACACGTTGGTGGTGGGGCACGAAAGGAGGTGGACCCGCTCGACGTACGTAAACGTGCGGGTGCGTGCGTGCGTCGGTCCGTGTGTGCGCGCGCACCCACTTTGGTGTGCGAGTGTGTGTCGTTGCGAGCGTGTGTGCCCGTGCTGTCTTGCAGCTGCGGCGGCGGCGGAACGGCGTGGTTGCCGGCGGTGAGGTGGCAGTGGTGCCTCCGCGACTATGTGTTGCGCGCGCGCTCGCTAGCATTGGATGACGTCGGACGCGCGTCCGCCCCGCTCGCGTCGTCGTACCACACTCCTCCGACCGTGGTCGCCGTGACGACGGCCAATCGGTACCGACCCGTCGGATTTCCCTCTTCCACCCTCCGCTTTGTCGGCTTCTCGTCGCCCCCTCCGTCCTCTCGTCGAGCACCACGTCCATCACCTCCTCGTCGGACCGAGGGGGTTTTTTTTCTTTCCCTCGGTCGTTTTTTTTTTTTTTGCCCACATCAGTCACTTCGCCGCCGGCACACGCACACACAGTCGGTTGTCGGGCTGCCGCCACCGGTGAAAGATCCGTGGAACCATCGCCGGCACCACCAGCAGATGCGTTGTCGTCACCGCCGCAGCTGCTGCCTCACCTCGTCCGTTGAGCAACGCGTTGGGTGGTAACGACTTCGCCGCCACCGCCCGAAGACGCGTGGATCACGGCAAAAGGATTTAGATACAGCGCGCGTACCCGCGCGTGCGTGTTTTTATCGTTTTTCTCACGTATACGACAATTTATACGTTTTGTACAATCGTGTTTTGCGTCCGTACGTGTGTGCGGCTGAGTGTGTAAGCGTGCGTGTATGTGTGCGTGCGTGTGTGTGCGTGTGTATGTGGTGTGTGTGTGTGTCTGTGTGTATGAGTGTTTGTATCTGTGTATTATACGTAGTGGTTAAGTAATTATACAACAATATAATATGTTGTAATCGGTAGTATAACGATTGTAGTGTTGTTCGCTATAATGTTATGTCGTATGCGATGATGGTCTTGTAGAATTACCCGCCGCCGCATTCAGTAGTGTCGGAGTAGTAACTATATTTCGCAAAGACCGTTAAATCTGTGTGCTTGCGTCTATTTCGTAATAAAAATTTCTTCCTTTTACAATATATCGACTTTGGTCCTGGGTACATAGTATTATATACATTACATTGTTTAACATTGTATGTACGCTATTCATTTGTTCCGTTTGATGTGTTTCTAACTGGTGTTATCTGTCCACACCACTTCTACTGCGAAATCGTAACGGATGGCATTTCCGCGTGCTATTTAAACTAAACTCGTCAGCATTTCTGCGGTCCCATTGATTATTTACACGTCGCATTATTTTTGTTGACCGTCATAGTCCTTGTGTCGACGACAAATCTCTATCTCTTTACAAGTGATAATATTTGCTCCCACAGCCTAGACAACGAACAGCTACTTAGTTCAGTACTGCACGCGCCTTATTATGTGACCAATCTTTCCACGGCGGCGAGTATTAAGCACTCCGCAGTGACAGGAAATGTGATATTTGCGAAAAAAAAAATTATTTGAAAAAATAGGTAACATTTATTACTATAGGTTAATTGATTGATCTTGTTTAATCAAATAATTATATGCCCTTGACCTTTATATATAATTGTCGTAAAAAGATATATTTACTTCTGTAATACGTAAAGTAGTTTGGTGTTGAAAAAAATAGTTGTTGCGATGAATAATGAAATTGAATAGATATAGAAATAAAATAAACATTTTAATGATAGAATATTTTACTATAATACTATTAATATATATTTCGTTAAACTAATATTAGTATATTAGTTAATGATAGAAGTTATTACTTTATTACAGTAATTGATCAAGATAAAATCACAAATAAGAACATTAAAATATAATTCTCATCTGTACAGGTATCGATTTTATTATTTTAGTTTTTTTTAACTTTTCGATGCAGTCTTGTAAGACGAAAATATAAGATTTATTTTTTTGAACTACAAACTTTGTGTTTTGTTAATTATGTACGTGTCTCAAAGTCTCATAATTATAATACTCTGACGATACTGTTAAACAGTTTTTCGTTATTTGCACACAGATATATTTCACCAAATTTTCACCTTGTTTCTTAATATCTTTTATTAATTTTCTGAAATGCAATATTACATATTTATATATTTTATTATATTTCACAATAATTTTTCTTCTAATTGAAAATTGAAAGATAATATATTTTAATAATTGATTTTAAAAGTATACTCTATATAGATATTAATATTATTGTTATTGTTATGATAGCCATTACAATTGGGTAATGCAAATAAATAATACGTCTCCTCGAAAACCAATAGCTATGCTTAAGGAGAGATATACTACTACTATTATCATAATTGGGAAATATACAATTCGGTTGCCCTAACAATGATATCATTATACTATTTTTTATAAAATTTATCTTCAAAATACGGTCGTAATCTGTGGTCTACATGCACTTATTTTTTATCAACAACAATAACAAATTTAAAATATATTTATAAAACTAAATTTTTCATTGTTAAGTGCTGGGTGAAGTTTCAGTTGGATAATTATATTGATATATTGTACATGAATTGGAATGTAAGAGTGATATTGAGACACTTGACCTCGAGATTCCATCGCTGGTGTAATAAGTTTATTCAATTTATTTCATTCAACGATAAAAATTTCGCAGTGAAGTGCGAACATTTATCGATTGATAAAGTCTACATTTTTTAAGTATAATATTGCCCTACTCCCAACAGCTTCTGTTGACTGCGGGACCTTATGAAGGAATGATTTGGGCAATGATTTGGGTTCCCTTGAATTATTTAAGAGCGTGGAAAAATGTTTAAAGTTATTTTAAATAAAAACTATTTCTTTTTTTGCATTTTCGATGGAAAATTATTTTTAAAAGAAATAAATAAAATTATATAAAAATAATTGTAATATTGTAGAATTATTTATATTATTTAGTTGCGTATACAATTTATCTTTATTTTTAAAAGTACTTTATTGAGATATATCTAAATAAATACCTAGTATTAAACCAATGTTGATTTCCATAGAAATAGGACATTGAAATCAAAGAGTACTACCTTAATCACTCTTCTAAAAGACAATTATCAATAATTATATCTAGGTAATTAAAACTCAGTTATTATTTTGGATTTTATATTGATTACAAATAATGTGTAGTGGTGTACTGAAATGGCGAAAATAAATTCCGAGCCTATTAAGCGGCTTTATAATTGTATAGTTATTTTCAGTTTTACACTTTAGGAAAGAAAATCGACAAAATCTAGACTGATTTTGTTATTATTTACTATACAAGTACATTGCAATTTTTTATTGTAATTTATACATGCTACTATGCCAAAACAGTTTTCTATTAATCATTAAATATATATATTATACTCAATGAAAAAAGAACAATAAAGTAATACAGTTTTGTAACTACATATTTATCGAAAATCTTATAAAATATTTTTCTCTAGTTTTTATTTTGCAATACAGGATCTATAGTTTTATTTATTAAGCTTAATTTGAAAAGTAAATTTAATTTTCAGTCTAATATGAATTTATTTCTAGTAATGTATAGTTATTCATTAATTTGATTCGAACATTTTATGTTTGGTGTAGTTGTTTAGGCTAATCAATCTTTGAAATAGAGTTTAAGAAACTATATAAATAAATAACAAATAAATAAATCTTTTGAGCTATAAACCAATGATGTGACCATTAAAATTATCGTTACGTACACTATATTCATGGTATTCTTCTCCTTCATACTACATAAACGATATTTTTGAAGCGATAATCGAGGTCTTTGTACTATGAAAACATGGTATTTTTACACTACATTATATTGATATACCGGCATATACTGCTATACAGTAATACATGTATTTTTTCGAATTTATATTTTAAATAATCAATAATACTAATTTTTGTTACCTTCGTAAAATACGACAAATAATAATGTACAACGGATTTAATGGTAGTGTCGTCTGTATTTGAAGTGCGATACTAAATTGTGTTTTGACCGTAGAAGTATGTTTTTAAGCTTTTTCCAAAAAAAATAAAAGTAAACACGTTTTATTGAAATAATAAATAAACGAATCTTGTTGTACCACTTTAATTTTCGGGTATATACTGCACAGCTTTAAAATGTTCAACATTTTATTGTAACACTTACACACCCGATTATTATTTATTTACTATAACTTAAAATAAAAAAAATGTTTGAATTATTAAACAAACATGCATTTATCCGATCACTTACTATGCTTTTTGCTGTTAATACTTTATTGCACAACAGGCAACAGCCTATAATACAATTGTTTACAATAAATGTTTGCAAAGAATGGAATAAACGGAGTATATGTACAGAGTATTGAAGAAGCCATATATTGACGTAACAATTGAAACATATACAATGTCAAATTACCAAAAATCAACTAAAGCCATTGAATGATGAAAATTACGATTTATCCATGTGATTATTGGCAAATAAAAGGGATGGGTGGATGTTTTTTCGTTGACTTTCATTGACTTTTAGAAAAATTATTTTTTATTAAGAGAATAATGTGAAACGGTAATTGCATTTATATAAGAAGATTACAGATTCATGCCTGATCCGTAGTACAACAAAAAATATCTAAATAAATATAGATACATATGGATCGGGATTTTTTTTTTTTATAACCAACTAACGTTCAACTCTAAATATGCTATTGGCTTTCAATTTCGACAACTGATAACTATAATATAATTATTAATAACTTTCCCATGTTAAAAAATAATTTAAATAATTATTTATAAAACTATAAAATTATCAAAAATACTACAACTGATGAATAATCCAATAGAACTTAACTTAGCCGGGTTAAAAAATATCATTTGTCTAGCTTTGTATTACAGAATGAATTTTATCAGAAGTATGTTTACACGTTCACTATCCATTTGTAAAATTAAATCATAAGTTAGTAAAAGCCATAATCTTACAATAAATATGGACGTACAATTATTTATGATTTAGGTATGATATAACTCTTAAGTAAGTAGTTAATGTGTAAGAGGGCAACCACTGAATTTTTATCTCAGAAAATAAAATATAATATTAAACAAATCTAAAAGTATTTATTTTATTTTTTCGACCATTCATCTACGTTAGACCATTGCAACGAAAGTTGCGACAAACGTGAACATCTTCGTTTAATCGTACTGAGTCAGTTTTTCGAGTTAAATTCACCACAGTCATATGACCCACATATGGGTTATGTTAAACCTAATTTAATAATCCACGATCCATTTTGATTCATTTCAATAATTTATTTCTTCGTATGTTTGTTTGTATAGACTAAATTTTATGAAATTCATAATTAAATAGTTGGATTGGTTAGATTATAAGCTTTCCAACGATACATAGTTTGTATAGTTTCCTATAAGGACTAATTAATAAATACACCATGAACCACATATGGGTCATCGGGCAGTAAACTTGGTGAATACTTTGATTAGTTTTTCCTAAACCCAAGATGATATACATATTTGTTTTGATTCTTCCTCAAATTAATACTTAGTTTAATTGTAATACATTATACATAATATATAATAACTGCAAATCATATTTTAAATTATTGTTATTTATATTTTATTAGTATTTTTAGAAATAAAAATGATGATGTTTTTTTTGTACTTATGTTTACATATAATTTTTAGATTGCAACATTTACATTATAAATAAAGAGCGTTATATTGATGATGTATATGATCTAATATAAATATTGATATTACAAAAATAAAATTTGGGTAGTTTATTTTAAAATTTAATTATTCTTGCATACATGACGTATAAACTAAATTATATAAGCTTTTACAATTTTTTCAGATCGTATTATACAAAAATAAGTCATGACATAATAATATAGGTACATTATCATATGTATATGTATTATATATTTATAGCTATTTGAAACAATTGGTTTTCAAAAGCACGCATTGACACTTTATAATGTATTAATAACAATGTGTCTGCAATCTAATGCGTACTAAATGAATTTTTAATATACGCAAGTTTTTCTAATATCTCTAATTCATGATATTATGATTAATATGATATGTACATTTTCGAAGACCAGAATATGTATGTTTAAATTAACAATACGCGAGCAAATCAATAATATCCATACTCTACTATATTCATATATTATGCTTATACAAACTATATTATTTCTTAATTATTTCTATAAATCAGTTGCCTATACAATTATTGTACAATGATTTCTTATTTTATTAAAAAATATTTTGTTTTTAGTAGTATGGTTTATAATATGTTAACAATAAAAAATATAGAATTTGATAGATATTTATTATATATATAGTTATCTATAAGTATTATATTTTAAATTTTATTACAAGTATTGCTCAGCTCGATTACTACTTAAAAAAAAATATAATTAATTTTTTATAGTTAAAATATCGATTCTGAGTAATTAATAATATTATTTATTTTTTATTCAATCCATTAATCACGAATTACATTTTGAAATTACATTTAAAATAACAATATTTATCAAGTGTTTTAAGTGTTATACATATTTAAATCCATGGATTTGATAAGTCAGGCTAATAAATATAAATACGTTGCATACATTTATATAAATTTACTAATTATTTTCATTCATATTTCAATAAATTATTGTTGTATAACTGTTAATTAAAAATAAAATCAAAATAATTGTATCACAATTAAAAAAATAGAATAAATGTATAAATATAAAACTACATTTTTTAATGTTTTCATAGTTATATTTTATTATAGTTGAAAAGTTATACATATAATAAAGGTATTTAACTGTATTCACGAATTAACACTGTGTAGTTGTTCTACCACTCCTACACATTGTAAAAATAATTATTCAAATTATTATATTCTCCGAGCGAGTCACAGTATGTTTATTCGCGCCTGCCATAGCATTAATTTGTTTGTAAACATACGCACTTTTTATAATGTAGAACTCATTTAACATTATGCAGATAGCTGTGCAATCATCGGGGAGGGGGGGGGGAGAGAGAGAAAAAAAACCATTGCCCGTTGTTATGCAATACCAGTATAAAGTTAGTTTGTTTAACACGGTTAAAAAAAAAAATGTATGAAAAAAATTATTTCATGATGGCGGATTTCCGATAATCATTAGAGGATTGAACCTGTCGGCCGTCTAAAGTTTCTTTTCTATTTGTCATAACTACCCGTCGGGGTGTGCAAACTAAACCGTTATAGCTTTTGATTACAATTTTCGCTGTGCATCATACAACCAACATTATGTGTGTACATTGTTTATCTTATGACCGGCAGGACGTAAGTGCTCGGTTACACTCGTAAAAACATTTAATACACCTGTAGCTTTAATAAAACGTTATGCTTGGACGTCTTTTGGATTTGCACAAAAGCCGCCAAAGTTCGGTGTCGTGCGCGTGTACGCGTGTTCCACGTGGACTACGGAAGCGGAAGCGAGACCAGAGGTCGAACGGGGTATTAAATAATAATAATAATAATAATAATAATGATAGAATGTACGTGTACGACTTCCGCCGCGGCGCGATTAAATTTTCATTACCCACCCTGCGGCGGCGCGTGCGGTCGACGTCGGCGCGTGTCGTCCTCGTTTAATAATATCGTAGCGTCGTGCCGCGTATACCTATATAGGCGTATAAATTATTCCGTTGGCCGTTGCGGCACCATCGCGTTTCCGCTTGGACGACGCGTCGCGTGCCGTCCGCCGCCGGTGATGGCGAGAGTATTTTTCGTCATCCTGGTCGACGTCGTCGTTGCCGTCATCGAAATCGTCCCTGGGTCCGTGGACGCCGCCGCCACACGCACGGTCGCACGCTCACGCGAACCGGGAAACGAGCGGGGTAGGAGCGCACGCCGTCGTCGTCCCTGGAGCCCTGGCCGCGGTTGCGGTTACACGATCGTGGCCGAAAACACGTCCGCGCGCGAGCGTTGCTTGCCCACTCGAACCGTATAAGGTCCCACGGTCGCGGATGGATGACCGCCGTGCGAGCGGGTTAATACCAAATCGGTCGGTCGGGTTCCGGACGTGCGGCCTCGAGCACCGCGTAAATCTATATTTGATGTTTGGCAAAACCCGATGGATATAAAATGTTTCGATACGCATATGGTGTGTATGGTATATGTATCGTCAGTGTAACCGGTAAATACTTAGGATTTGTGTTCGGCTAACGATTCCGATCGAATATGGAAAGTACATGGAAATAAAAAGTTCCACGCAATCATAATACAATCACAGTTGCTGAAGATTAAACGAACGTTTGGGTGGTGGTTTTCAGTTATTATATATTTATGAACAAATAATCATTTAAAAAGCAAAATGGTTATTTGAATTACACTTCAAACGATTCGTGTTGGAAAACATAACAAACGTTATTTTCAATATTTTGCAGAGGCAAATACAGTAAAACTTCTCTATAACGAACACTTTATTAAACGGAATTCTCCTTATAACGGAAAATGTCAAAAGTCCCGGCACAAATAATATTTAAAATTCACCTCTCTAAGACGGAAACTCTAAGGAACGGAAACTGACAATTTTCGTGTATTTTCAGTATTATACAAAAACACATTTAAATATTAAGTCATACATTATAATCTTACTAAATAAATAAATTTACGTTGTACGAAGTATTTACCTAAAATATAATTATTTAATACATATATTATACATACAGTCTTAAACTTAATTTTTTTATTCTCCCTCTCTATGACGGAAACCTCTTTATAACGGAAAAATGTTTGGTCCCAAGCGATTTTATTATAGAGGGGTTTTACTGTAGTAATATTAGTAACAATTGAGCGTCTGGGTCGAAGTTATATTTTATTTGTATTGATGTTTTATGAATCGTATTACGATAGAATATTTATTCGTTTTATTATTTAATATTGTAGGCACAAATGTACAAAATATCTCCCCTAAAACATGTAAAAAAACATTTTACACAGTACAGTGTACATTCATACACTTTAGGTACCTATTTTATACGGATGGCATTTGCATACTATGTATTATGTTTTTATTATTGTGAAATCGTGCTGTGGTTAAAAGAGGTAACCCTAGTGAAAAATTGTTACTATTCTTTTATACCGTACTCATATACATTACATTATATAATATCAAATCCGTAAATTGTAGGTACTCTTCAAGATATAGAAATACGTCTAGTAGAATTATATTAATTTATTAGTATAATAGTACTATTGATAAAAATATTTTTAAATAATTAATACATTTATAATTTTTTAACTTTAAGTCAATAATAGTCAGTATACACGCATAAATATTATAATTTATATTTACTATTTATTTTTTTTAAATGATTAGTTTTATTAACTTTATTTAGAAAAATAATTATCATACGATAAAAATAACAAAATATTCATCATCAAATGTTTAATAACTGCCCAAATTTTTAATTCTTAGAAAATGTGAATGTCATAAAAACTAAATGAATGCAAAAATTATAACAGAGTACTATAATTATATAGTAGAAGGAAAAATTTAAAGTAATCTAGAACTATATGAACTCGCTAATATTTATTAATTTTTTGTTCATACAAACAAAAAATGTTCCAGCCATCCTCAAGATGAGATATTTTCTATAGATTGGTCTACAACGTATAATTATATTTGTCAATATAAAAACAATTTAAATTCTTCTAAGAATACTAATTTTATTCTTATTACATTTTATACATTTTATATGATAATCAAAATAGCATTATAATTAAATAATTAAGTATACTCGATTTCATGAAAATATGGAAACAATATTTTTTAAAATGGGTTTTATTATTACATAAATTTATAAAATAAATTATTTGGTTATAAAAAAAAAAATTGACTGGTATCTAAAAGAAGAAGAGTGGGTTACGATGCCGAGTGTTTATCTTCTGTAACTTTGTACATCATATTGGTTTTTTTTTTCGAATCCGGATCATCAATTGCCTTCATATAATTTCTTGCCAGTAACGAGTGACTTCTACTGCCTGTATGTTGGTTTCCAGTAGGTCTTGAGTGTTGCACGTTGTTGGGAGGTTTGGACAGACCAGGAGATGTTGCATGGTCTGGGTGTAGTCACATTCACATTTGTCATCTTCTGTTAGTTTCCACTTGAACATATTTGATTTGCATCTACCTACTCCTGTACTCAATCTATTAATGGTTTTCCATATTGGGTATAACAGATTTTCAACCTTTGATATATGTTCTTGCAGTTTGAAATCTGAGACAGGGACTTTTTGCTTCCACAGGTCTATTCTGCGAACTTCAGGTGTTGTTGGGATTTCCTGTGTGGATGCCATGAAACTTTTCCTCGACCTAAGTCTTCTGTGTTGTGGTACATACTGGTGTAGAGTGCGTCTTGTATCATTGATTTGTTTTCCTCTTTCGATCTCTGCAGCTACTTGTCGACGGACGTCAGGCGGGGCTATTCCTACTATGGGGTAGATTTTATGCAGTGGTGTAGGCTTCATTGTTCCGGTGACAATCCTCACGGCTTCGTTCAAAGCAATATCGACATTTTTTCGCATGAGCCGAATTTTTCCATACTGGTGCGGCATATTCTCCCGCAGATAAACAAAAAGCGAGTGCTGAAGTTCTTAGTACATTTGGATTGGCGCCCCACTTTGTACCCGTCAGCTTGCGTATGATATTATTTCGAGACTCGACTTTGCACTTTGTTCCCATACAGTGCTTCTTATATATGAGAAAACGGTCTAATTTGACGCCGAGGTATTTTGGTGTGAAACAATGTTCCAGTAATTGACTTTGCCAAATGATGTTTAATTTCCTCGGTGTTTCCCGGTTATTCAGGTGAAAAGCGCATACCTGGGTCTTTTGAAGATTTGGACGAAGGTGGTTCGCTTCATAGTATGTTGTTAAGGCTTCAAGTGATGTAGTTAATAGCTGCTCGACTTCTTGAAAGCTGTTAGCTTGTGCTGCAATCGCAGTGTCGTCAGCGTATCTGAAGTGTCTTGTATCTGCTGTGGTTGGCTTACTGCAAGATATAAAGTGATGATAAAATATTATTATTGTGACTACGCTTGAAATTTGACTAATTTCACATTAGTTTAAAATAAAATATATCAAAAACATACTCAGTTTTTAATTGATTATAGCTTCATAGTAACTGATATTTATTTTTGAATATAAAGGGTAATTTTATAAATAATATTGTTCAAACTTAATTCACGTTGTGTACAAGTATTTGGAAATAAGTTATTATTTAATAAAATCCTATTTGATTGAAATAAATATAAATTCAATACTAAAACTAGTTGTTAATACGAAAAAAAAAATTAAACCGAAGATTCTAACTAATAAAAAAAAAAACAGTATTGTAAACAAAAACAAAAATACATAGAAACAAATTATACAATCTATTTGAACAGAAATTGTCAATGTTCTCGATATAAAAAGCCATAGGTAAATACTATTAAATAAATCTTACATATTATTAAATCTATAAGGTACACACATTAAGGCTCGGAAAATAAGTCGTTCCTCTTGAATGTCTAATGACTGGTAATAAACTGTACTCAATGTGTGGATAAATATTACACATTTAGTAAAAATTTACTTTAATAGTTTTAAAAGTGCTACAGTTATACATATAATATATAACATATACATAAAGTGGGAATAAAAATGTACTTTTTTATGTTTTAGAATTATAGTTATTGTGCAGGATACGATATTCAACGAACATATTATAATAGTCAAATTTCTAAGAATATAATACTCCATACGTTTGTTTTCTGTACAGATAAATCGTACAGATATACTATATTTGTCAGAGGTTAGTATCTCGATACCTACCAATATCTTGTATCAACTAAAATGCCAAAGGTGCATTTTTATGCTTTTATCATCGAATAACAATTTACTGATGTCACATTTTTTTTCGTAAAATTATTTAGAATTTCAAAACTTAACTGCTAAAAACTTCACTATTGAAAACTTTTATGAAATATAATTAATTAACAATAAAAAAACTACATATATATACTGTATATTAACACAGTCAAAAATCACAATGACATTTTATTGATTTAGTCATTTAAATATTTAATACATTAAAACTTTTTTCCTTAAGTCATAAAAATTTTTAAGATAGTATTGAAAGAAATATTTCATAGAACTTTTACTGAGCATTACATACTTAGTATAACGAATAGTCAAACTGCAATATGGTCATTAAGGATTGGATTTATATGTAAATACATATAATTATTTACTGTGACTTAATATGTATAAATTAATTTAAGTAAGTAATAAAGTCGTTTTAAGTGATTTCTAATAAAATAACTATATTTCATTTTACATATTTTTAAATATTCCACCATAAATATATTTATTAACATATACAGTAGAAATAGTAGAAACCGTTTATAATGACGTTCAAGGGACCAAAGAAAATAGGTCATAATAACCGGTTGTCATTATAACCAAAATTACGAAAAAAAATTGTAACTTCAATACATATTATTATTATTATTTATTTATGCAATGTATAATATAGAAAAAAGTAAAGATAAAAACATTTAATTATATGCATACATATTTAAATTAATTAGTTCAATTATTATTTAAAGAAATCTGTTATTTTAGATTATATTATATTTAGATCATTATGAAACTCTTGTTCGATTTTGTCTCGAGCTTTCTATATGTTGGAAATTGTAGGGTGACCTACGCCTAACTCATTAGCTATATCGGAATTTTTTTCTCCTTTTTTTAAACGAAAAATGACATTTGCCTTTTCTTCGATGATGAATTGCTTTCGTTTGTTAGTTTTACAATTCCACAATACAATCTAACACACGTAACACAAAACACATTAACCACACGACGATTACCAGTACACTGACGACAAAATAAAATACGAGTAAAATAAAACTGACGACTAAACAACAATGAAATTATCGGTATTATCAATATTGTAACAGTACCTTCGATAAAGTTAATTATAAGTCATTATAGATAAAATATTTTTCCAATATAACCAAAAATAACCGTCACAAAATCCGTATAGTCTATATATAGATGTCATTATAAGCGATACACATTAGTACAAACAATATAGGAGTTTTGCCGGGACCTTTAATATAAGGTCATTACACCCAATATGTCACTACAACCGGTGTCATTATAAACGGTTTCAACTGTATTTCAATAATTCTGACAATAATTTATTTTTTATTATTTTTTTATTCATTAGTAATAATGTGACCTTATCGTATACAATTTTTCATGTTTCCAAAAGTACGTAAACAAAATAATATCAATTATTAAACCTAATCTATGGTAGATACGGGTACAAGTTCCGATTAACGATAAACGATTGATTGTTATTGATTATTATAACATGTTTGTGTTCAAACGTGTTGTTTTGGTATTTATTTTTCGTACATTTAAGTTCAATTGTCATAACTTTTTTTATTTTCATTTTTTTGTCATATTGAAAACAATCTGTAGTTTTTTGTAATTCTTTTATAAAATTTCAAATTTTCATTTTTTTATCACATAAAGTGATTTTTTAAACATATTCATTTACATATTTTGGTTAATTTAATATGTATAAATCCGAGCCTTAATGATCATAAACCAAAAAAAATGTACAAACTAATACATTTTTCTTTTCACTAAGAATACTTAAGATTAACAGTCTATTGTAACGCAATAATTAAAAATATCATTGTAAACTGATAATTTTTGTTGCTTAATCAATGAAACTGTTGGCAAAGAGATAGCAAAGAATTTTATAAATACAAACTGGTTGGGTAATCTAACATTGTAACGAAAGCGAAAGTATCGAAAAATGTAAATGTTAGTAAAAAATATGAACGATGCAAAACCTTTAAGACTCGGATATAAAATTATGAATAAAAGCGAATAAAATGTTATGCACCGTCAATAAGCAAAAATAATATTTAAACAAAAATGTTGACTTAAAACATCAATATATCACAATGATTTCCTAAAAGATTAAATATCTCAATAAAAACGGATATTGGTACTAAACCTATATTTATGCGGTTTTTCGCCATTATACCACCCGTTACATTCTGTATATTCGTTATAGTGTTAATTAAAAGTATGTACACATATTATCCTTTGTAGTTTGTACGATAAATAGTGTGCGCATTATGAGTGACTATGATTGTAGTGGCGCATATTATTGGTGATTTTGATGGTATAACTACTTGTGACATCTGTCGGAGAGAGTTTACAAAGTCACTGTTCATTTGTGTTGTTCATACAGTGAGTATCACCACCATTAGTTAAAAATGACCGCTAGATGTCGTGGCCATTGTCGATTTGACAAACGTATTAATGACTTGAATAGTAAAATACTCTTATGGTTATTTAACAACGATATTATAATAATAATAAACAATAATATGATTTCTTTTGAGAAAAATTGTAAATCATAAATCGGAGAAAGTTATTTTTTTATAACTTCTATTTTTTTTATTTTTTATTTTTTGTCTAAATTAAAAAAAGAATAATGTCACATAAGTTATATGTAGAGATCAATAGTAATATTGATAACATTTATGAGGTTTCGTTATTGTCATAATGTATGCTTTATTTATTACTCATAACTCGTTTTTATTTCTTTTGCTTATTTTTGCACTGACTTTTTAGGATTTTTTTTTTTAAAGGGCGTAATAAAAAATATAGCTACACTAGTATATAATAGAAATATGGAACATTTATGCCTAAACATAATCTTTGAATGATAATATTATACAACCAATGAATTACTAAAATAATTACGTTTGTTATTTATATAATATTAAATAAAAAATAATGGGACAATATTTCAACGCATCATTGGTAATATTCTTAAAAGTGATTCTTAAAACGGTATTAAAATAAATTATATTATAATACAATTATAATAATATATATTATAACAATGTATATTATAATTATATTATAAATTAAAATAAATTTTATAAAAACCACCAATGAATATATTTTGAAAATTTTTTAAATAACTTAATTTTTTTTATAATTTTGGATATGGTTTTTTAAGATACAAAAAATATATATTATAAAATCCTATATTCTATAAGCGAAAAGATTAATAATACATAGATGAAAACTATGAGAGACATTTGAATAGAATTGTTTTTATGCGTACTTCATAATATTTTTTCAATGTGCTGTATAATAATTTTAAAAATAACAATTTATTATTATAATATTATACAAGTATAATTTGATAATTTGTAAAACTATATAATGTTATAATAACTATAAAAAGCATAAAAAATTTAAGTGTTTTTTTTAAGCAATTTAGACTACAATATTTTCCTACCATATAAATTATTTCTAATAAAACTATTAAGATTAAACATAGATTTTTTTTAAATTTAGTCAACAACATAAAAAAATATTATCTCGCTATGCATCTCAAATCTTGTCCATTTTTGACATTTTTGGCGAATTTTTGCAAATCCCTCTTTTGTATTTTTTAAAATTTTCTTAATTTTAAGTTTAGTTTTCTTGAAGAATGTAGCATGGTTAATTTTTTTTACATCGGAAATATTACAAACGACTGCTGAATCAGACATCTGCTATAAAATTAAATATTAATACATAGATCATATTGTTTGGTGATATATTTTATAATAATTATAAGTATGGGTGTATAGCTAAAATTTACTTCAGAATTGTCAGTAATCTGTGTGGGACTGATAGCCACAATTATTGCTGGTTTTATACTCTTCTTTAACATGATATCTGAAAAATAAAATTTCATTCGATGAATACAAGTGGTATTATATTGAAAATAAAATATTAAATTAAAATTTAGCTTTTGAAAGACTATGTAGTAAATACATTAAATTATTTGTTAAAGTCAAATATATTTTTTACGTAGATTATCAAGAAAAATAATATTTTATTCAGTAAATTAATAGAAAATGTAATATTGACGGCACTGGTGGAGATGATCTTTAAAATACTTATTTTTAGCCAGAAAATTATAACTTAACCACAACGAATTATTTTTGGCTAATAAACTTGGTCTATATAGTATTACCTATAATCTATGAATGAGACAATTATTTCATTGGAAGTTAAATATTATAATTGATAGATAATTTAAGAGTGATAAAGGTTTGAAATAATTTTTGACATATCTAATTTAATGTGAAAATGTACAACTTTTATTTTGTTAAATTTCAGTTACTATAAACAGGTACCAGAAAATCGAATTCAAAAGTTCATAAATATGCTTTCATTATTATATAATATAAACTGTTAAACGAAAATTATTTTTATAGACTTATTAAATTTGGATCACAAGACTTTTTAGTATTTTAAATTTGAGTTATAGAAAAATGTAGGGATAATAATTTAACAACTATATACTATCACACTATGTTATAATATAGTAATATATATATATTCGTATAGCTATTTTTATTTTTAATTTGAGATTTAAAAAACTAAGTTTAAAATTATATATATATATATATATATATATATATATATATATATATATATACATGTATATACAATTTTTATTAAAATAAAATGTATAAGTTGTAATTATAATTTATTTATTTCTCAAACGAATTAAATTTTTTTTTAATTATTATTATATTTATGATCTTTCAGTTTAAAATTATACAATAGGAATTTTTTATAACTAGTAAATTACTTTTTTTAGTATTAAAGTTGTTAATTTTCATTTATTTTCATAGTTTCATTTTATTATGATAATATTAAAACCATCTGTATAATATATGTTAATTAGCTAACATTTCTTCGGTTTTTATATTCATACAACTTTAATATCTATATTTATGTGGTTTAATTTAGTATCATAAGTTCTATGTCTAACTCTTTATAAGAGATATCCAAAATTAAAATTTTATATTTAATTATTACCACGTTTTAAAATATGTTAACAAAAGTTAAAATTAAGAACATTTGGTGGTGCTTCGTATATGCAATTTACGTACAACTGTGATGATTAAGTTTTACGCCTTAACGTGCATTTATAGTGGTATGGTTATCGTTTTAATATTTTTCTAAAAGCTCCAAAGTTCTTAAAATTATATTATTCATATGGATAATGATTATAATTCACTAATACAAAATAATTATCTTTAAATAGATAAGATATTATATTAGAATATAAATTATTTAAATATTTAATTATTTACTTATTTAGTCATATTGAAGTTTTCAAGTCGTTGTAATAAATGTATAAAAAATGTTAAAAGTTATATTCTAAAATATTTATAGATAATATTTGAAAATAATTAGTTATACAATATTTTAAGCTTTAGAAAAAATATTCATAGAAAATCTTTTAATTTAAAATTAGATGATAACTAATAACTATTAATCATTATATCAGTATTTACTTTCGATCTGAATTAATTTTGTTACTTTTATTACATTGATTTACTAAATAACTATACACAGTGGATAAATATTGATGAAAATACAATATGTGTCCTTAAAGTAGTATGACATGCTTATAAGTTACATGTTGATTTTTTTTTTTTATAAAGCTTCTCTATATAAGTATTAAAGCACCTTAGATATTTTGAAAGTATATCTAAGAATAAATAAAGTACTCTGTCTTTTCCCCTTTTTTATTATTAAGCATATTAAACCAATATCATTCAATGGGGCTATAAATGCTTATTTTTACATTAAGTAAATAAATGCTTATATTTTTACTATACTAACTAATACATAAATAAAACTATTCGGTTTTTATGGAAAATTAATTAATATGGAAGATATATTATTAAATTAAAACAACATAATTCTAATAAAATAATATAATATAAGAATACAAAAAACGTTAACTTACTTTTGATATGTGTAAAGTGTTTGAAAAACACTCTAATTTTTGACAAACAGCGAATTACTTTTTCAATCAAATGTTTATCATACTGAATGACGAGCAACAAGCTGAGTATTTAATACTAAATAAGGTGATCGATAAATCCAGGGTAATCGAATGTTGAAGATAGGAACGAATCTATACTAACAGTAAACGATGATAGTAATTGACAAAGTTAAAAACGTTTTCAATCAAATTAGTTGTACATAAAAGCATTATTACACAGTTTAAGTATTATAATAGTCATAGAAAAAAAAAAGTTAATACAATATAAATTAAAATATTAGAAAGTTAACATTTAAAATTTGTGGATAATAACAGTGTTCTCATCTGTGTTGATTCGGGAGAATGAGATAAAAGTATTGATTAATTCTGGTTGTGGGGTGAAACTTCCGTCAGGGCTGTCTGGAAAATATCGATTCATTGAGAATAAAGGAAACAGTTTCATCCAGCTGTTTCATCTGGGTCGGCTGGTATCAACATTGAAGTTTGTTGATAAAACGAAAATTTTACGACAACAGAATTGTATATTTTATAATCGTATTGAGTATTCAAAAATAAAAATTTGCCAAGAGTTGTATGTATGGAGATACAAAAAATATTTAAATATTTAATACTTATTATTTAATATGTTCAGTTCAAGGGTTTAGAAAAGGAAACATCAAAATAACTAATTTAAATAGGAAATAATCTATATTATCAACATTTTATAAATTTTAATAATAGATAACTTATATCTTTAAACTTTTAAACTTAATGGTAAGTGTGTCAACGTTTATTGAGTTATATGTAAGTTAAATTTTACAACAGTTATAATATGTAGTTAATTTTAAATAAAACATAATATAACTTTTAATTCAAAGAAAATGTATGAAAAAAATATAAGTTTAATAGTCAACTTTTTAAAGACTACTTAAATAAAAATTTGATATGTTAAATATCTCCATTAAATTTGAGTGAAGTAAAATATTCAAATGATGAACTTAAAATAACTACTTTTAATTTTATAACACATATAATATGTATTTAATTATATTCTTAGTGTAATAAGTTCTTATTTTATTTAAATAAAATGTAATTTACATAATGCATACGTACATGAGATATGAATTAAAAATATATAGGCATTTATATATATGTATATCTAGACCTAGGGTAAAAAAAACTTAGTCTTACGTTTTAGTGAAAATGGGTCATATTGCCTATCATATAAAATATATACTTCTTTTAGAGGTAAAAGTTAAATAAAAGTGATCAAAAATGAAATTAGCACTTTTTGATCCAAGCTTAATTTTTTTTTTGTAATACTACCTAATGAAATTATTGTCTAAATAAATGATTACCCCTCATTAATTAAAAATTATAAGTATATAAGATTGATAATATTAAATTTAAATAAAAGTAGGAGATACCTAAAAGATTAGTTACCTAGTTATTATAATATGTTTCTGTTTAAAAAACAATAAAAAATTATTTTTTGACCAATATTTAATAGTTAAATCATACATTTAAATTAAAATATCAACTAGGGGCATACTTCCATTTTGAGAAAATACATTTTTGTGATCTGAAAAGGCATAAAAGTATGAATTAACTATTAAGAAATAAAATGTTTATTGCTACATAAATATTTTAAATCGGGATCAATAGAATATTGAAATATTTTTGGCCTAGTATTTACTGTTTTCGCTAAAATTTCTACGAATATTGCTTCATAATAAATTACTTATTATTTATAATAATAATAATTATAATACTTACTATTTCTTAAATGTAACACAATGGTTTGATAATGTTTGTGATGTTATATATGTTTATAAAAGTAATATTGTTATTTAATCACGTGAATATTCCTACAACTTTTGTACTCAACTTAAGTATTATATATTAAAATTGTATACATTTTTTTTTTTAAAAAGATAATAGTGTTCTAAGCGTTAATCAATTTTTTTATGTTTTAAGTATCTATATTTGAATATAAATTGTAAATACTTATAATTTAGTTAATTTATTCTATCGTTTAAAAATTGTTGTTGTCTATTTATATACGAGATATATATCTATATATTGCTATAACATAGTTCATACTTATGCATTATGGTAGTATAATATTTTAGCAAACAATTTGAGTTTTTAAAGTAAAACAAACATTTCTGATCATTAGTTATCAATAATATTATAAGCTACCGTTTAAAAAATGTTATTTGTTGATCACTTATATTTTTGTGATCGTTTGGAGATCACATCGGTTGAAGATTTTTATTTAATAATTTGGTACGAAAATTTGCATTGTTATTTTCATTTACACTTAGGATACACTTTTGAGTATAAACTGTCAATTAATTTTTTTTTCTTTCATTACAAATTACTGGAATGGTTCAGAAAAGCCTTAAAAGTATAAATACAATAATAAGTAGTACATAATATGTATATATAAATTGTGAAAATAACATGTATGCATGTAATATATGCGTATGTGTATTTAGTATTATAGTGAACTGTGTACGAGTATCTATAACAATTAGGATATAAAGTACATCAACTTCACTACAATAAAGTGTTGGATTATTTAACGACAATTCTGAATGACTGGTGTACGAAGACAAACTTTTGCTTTACCGAACATCCTATCATAAATTACGAGATATAGTTAGTTGTATTATGAACATCAAAATTTGAATTAGTTGAAAAGGACAAATAATTTCTATGGTATGACAAAAATATAATTTGAATACACGAAGCGCGCTCTTGTGAAGAACATTCGCGCTTAAATATAACACAAAATTAAGCATTCGGAAAGTCAAAGAAATACTTTAATACTTAGATATTTGATAATTAATATATTATAAATATTGTATAGTTAATATAAATTATTATATACTTTAATTATATTTATATATATACTTTAATCGATCGATTCATTAACAGATTAGTGTTTAATATTTCTAAATATTTTATTTATTTTATATTATTTCATAACACTCCGAAGATAAAAAGTACAATTAAATATGTTTACAATATAAATTTAACATATTTACAATAATTATTATAATTATTGTAGTAATGTATAAACTATATACACAATACTATTAATATTTAAATAATAAGAACAAATAGTAAATATGTAGATATTATTTGATTAATTAATGTATTTAGGCTATAATTCTTTCGTTGCTGGTCAGTTTTAAAGGTAGACGAATTTCAAATGTATTGAGATGAAACATTGAAATTTATCTTAGAGATTGTTTCTGAAAAAATCCATATTGTTGTTGAATACTTTTTGGATAAACAAAGTAAATTTAAAAAGTCTATGTTTAATAGTGCGGTAGAGATCGAGTTAAATTTTAAAAGCTGTTTTTGAAATCTTCCAATTTTATTATTATGTAGGTGTAACAAATATTCTCGATATTCATTATGTGCTCAACAAATTGTTTTTAGGTAAGATATTGAGTTATTTGTTTTGAAATATTTTTAATACAACTCACTAGTACTAAGAGTTAAGTAATTTTTTAAAAGAAATTTTCATTGAATTTATAATCTATTAATTAATATTATCAATATATTGAGTTGTACATATTATACTTATACCACGAGTTGTAATAGCAAATTTTCAACCATCCGTGAAAGATTACTGTGATAATCAAAATTATTATGTTTTTTATATTATCCTGACACATTTACCCATCGTATTTTAATACTAAAAACGGTAAATGTTTGTGTAGATTTTAACTCGCGCGTTAGACTACACTATGGTATAGTTGGCCTGAGCCGTAACTGCATACTGACATACGGTATATAGATACGTTTTAAAATCTAGTTGTCGTAAACGTAGTATGTACGCTGTTCTGCAAAGGATTTTCTGAAGTTGTTATACATAAGTAAGGCGTTAGCATTTTTATAAAATATATATTTTGGATTTACAACTTTAAAAAGTTATTTAAGGGATAAGAATATAAAGTAGTAAAGCAAATTTTTGAGTTTTTAGTTTAGTGTTCCCAACTGGTGTTCCTCGGAACCTACAGGTTCCGTAAGCCAGCGATAGGGGTTTTGATAGGAATTTGGGAAAAAATAAATAATATTTTAAATTTGAACAAGGACTCGAATTACGGGAACTCGTAACTTTATTTTATCGTAAAATATTTTTTATATAATTATGTTATAATAATTGTTATGACCGTTGCCCGAGAAATTTAATATGTGGTATACATTAAACTTATTTTAGAAAAAAGGTTCCAAAAATTAGGTTCTTGCAAAGGTTCTGTTGGTAAAAAAAGTTGGGAAATACTGTTTTATTTCATAATACAATAATTGTATATGTGTTCATTTTATTAGGTATTTAAAAAGCCTATCAACAAAGAAACTATAATATTTTACAATTACTCTTTTGATGAACTTTTAAATGATTAACATCATTAACGTCCTAATAGTTGAGTCAAAGTCAAAAAAGAAAATTGTGTTATGACCTATTCAAAATATGTTGGACAACGGTAGCTTACCAAGCACATTGATAGTACCTAATTAACTACTAAGTAATTTACTCAACTCGTTATATGCATTTGCATTACACTTCAATAGTTTTGTAGGTATTGCCTGTATAGGTATTTATTGAGTATATATTGTACTTTTATTTAATAAAACAAAATTAAAAATAAATATTGTTAACTTTATTTTATACATTTGATATGGTTTAAAAGTAAATAATAATATATATATGTATATAAAAAAAAAAAAGAAGAGAAATATAGAGTATATTAAAATAGTTAGTACAGCTTATTTTACGTCGTATAGTTGTTGTCTTTATACACCTCATACTCGTTTGGCGAGATAAAGATCAGATAAAAATGTAGCACTGGATCACGGACAAAACCATTTGAACGTCCGCCGCTAATCAATTAAATACAAGATGATTACATATTTATACCGCCACGCAGTACAATGGGACCGTGTTATCTTTCCGGAGCGGGAAAATGGATAGCCGAACTGCAGCATTTGGTTTTCGACTGCATTTCCAGGTCACTGCGAAAGTCACTAGAACACGATATCAGGTTTATCGTAGGTGATTGCACATGGATGCCGCGGTGATTGCTTGATCTCTTGGTTCGCGAGCAGATAGCCCGAATTCTCGATAGAAGTAAAGTTTTTACGAACCATTACGAACCGATCTACATAAATCGGGAGAGGCCAATGCATTTTCATTAGGTCACCACCGCGTTTCAAGCTCCAATTCCTCCGCTGTCGATAACAATATTAAAATGTTCACGTGAAAACCAACTTATGCGATTCGTTACGTGGTGGCCACGGCCGCAGCTGGAAGTGACGGTGTCGGAGACGACGGAGGTGGTAAAGGGGGGTGTGGAAGTGGTGGTACGCCTGGCCACACAGCAGCTGTGCACGGTGGCGACGGGTTCAGATGGTTTGGTTGATGACGACCCGCTGCCGCTATACTGCCTGCCGCAGTGGCCGCGTAAACCATTGCGTGATGGTAATAACTGCTGCAATAAGTGTTGTACGCAGCGGCTGCAGCCGCGGCCGCAGCGCTACCACCGGATGAAGTGTCGTAGTTGGCCGCTGCGGCTGCCGCGGCCGCAGCAGCTGCGGCAGCGGCAGCCGCAGTGGCCACCGAGGTGTCGCCGCTGCCACTACCACCGCCGCCGACACCACCACCACCACCACTGATGCTTCCACCGGTAACGCCACCCATGCCATAATGACTATTTGCCGGGTGTTGGGACGGGTGTAAGTGGTGCGAGTGCGATGGGTGTAAGTGTTGATGGTGGTGTTGGTGCTGTTGCTGAGCAGCGGCGGCCGCGGCCAATATGTCCGTTACTGCGTGTGGGCTGGGCCAGCAGTGTTGTGGCGGTGGTGGCGGCTGTAGCGACGGTACCGGTAGCGGTGGCGGTGGTGGCGTGGACGACTGAGGAACGGAACCGACTCTGGACATGGCAGTCGGCGGTGATGAACAGCACGCGGGGCTACTGGCCACGGTAGATAAACCGGACGGCGGCGATGAACAGAGATGATGGTGTTGGTGCTGTTGGTAATGATGGTTGTGGTACAGTTGGTAATGTTGAGAGTGCTGATGATGATATTGGCCATGTTGGTGTAGTTGATAGCCCGCCGTGACGGACGGCGGTGATGAGGATGGGTGTTGATGATGATGATGGTGGTATGGGCTGTACATGTGATGTGCTGCGGTCGTTGGTGACTGGCCACCACCACCACCACTAGAGGCGACAGCAGCTGCGGCGGCGGCGGCGGCGGCGGCGGCAGCGACTGTGTTCTGTTGCGGTGTCGTTGTTTGTGTAGGGCCTCCACCACCAGTTGTTCCGATCTTGTTCCGCAAGATCCTGCTGATGCTGGACACGCTAGGCACGTTGAATTTGTCGCACACCCCGTCAGCCAGTAGTCGGTCGCGGATTTCCCAAGCGAACACTCCTGGGTCCTTACGCTTCAGCCGGCCGATGTACGCCACCACTCTCGGCGTGGTCACCCGAGGCTTACTACCTCCTATAGCGCCGGGCATCACGCTGCCCGTTTCATGGTACCGGGCCAGAATTTTCGACACGCAGCCGTGCGAGACACGCAGCTGCCGGCTAATGTCACACGGCCGTATGCCCACGCGGGCCAATTCGACGATGCGCACGCGCACTGCATTGGGCAGCGGCCGGCCGTTGACGAACACGCCGCCCAGTTGGTTAACCTCACCGTACTGCTGCTGTTGCTGTTGCAAGCTCTGTTGATGCTGTTGCAAGTTCTGCTGGTGCTGCTGCAAGCTATGGTGATGTAGCTCGTGAAGTTGGTGCTCGTGGTGTTGCTGCTGTTGGTGAGATTGCACTTGGTCGTGCTGCTGCTGATGGTGCATCCGATGCTGTTGGTTGAGGTGGTTGTCGTGCTGTTGATGTTGCTGTTGTTGCTGTTGTAGCAATTGTTGCTGGTGCTCCTGCTGGTGTTGGTTTTGCTGCTGATTCAGTTGGTGCTGATGTAACAGGAGCATTTGTTGCTGCCGCTCTCCGTTACCTTCATCCCCGCCACCACTTCTGCCTCCCCCACCATGCTGTGGTTCCAATAACATTTGGTTGTGTCGATTTTGTAATCCTGCAAGTAAAGACACGTCGTTTAAAATAGTTGATACAATTAATGTATAAACACACACTCTATAAACACGCTTATTAAAGTACAATATTTTATTATCAAAATCTATACTTATATATATTTTAAAGCTAATGATTTTGTTTGGTTGAACGTGCCAATCTCAGGAACTATTTATTTTTTTAATTCAAAAATTATTTTTATATTGAGTAGACCATTTATCGAGAAAGGCTAGATAACATTTTTGGAAAGCCCACGGGTCAAGTCGGAGTTTGAGAAATTGTAAGAAATTTATGATGATTTATGAAATCCTATGACGTAGATGCACTTCAAAAGGAATGTAGTAGTCTCAGTGGCATTGATAAAAATTAATGTAACATAATCATTGTATATATATATAAAATTGCGTTTTCGGGAAACTTTTTTTTTTTTTATTCTTATTAAAAAGCAATATTTACAATCTATACAACAAGTAATACAATAAATAAACTTGATAATTTATTATATAAAACATGACTTGTATATCTTGAGGGGGTAAACCGTTCATCAATAGTACCTCCTAATTAGTTTGATGGGTTCATATTATGGAGACCATTTTCTTTTTAACCTCTTTGGAGGATTGCTAGGGATGGTTATAGAGGATATGCGAGAAATAGGAGGGTTTTGGTTTAAGTGCAGTTTGAAGTAGAACTTTTTTTAGTGACGAGTTGCTAATTCATTGACTGTTGAGATTTTTAGATCCTTATGTAGTGCGTCGTTGGTCATATACCAAGGGGCTCCAGTTATTTGTTTAAGACATATGTACTGGAAATCTTGTATGGGTATTATATTAGATGCTTTGGCTTGGTCCCATATTTGAATACCGCATGACAAAAGGAGGGTAATAATCGTCTTATATATTAATATTTTGTTTTTTAAACTTACGTACGTAATAAAATCACATTGGTGTAAGTCTAATTTTTCTGAAATTGTTTTCTAATCTTGCCAATTTTAGTAAAAAGAACGAGAGCTGATGAAGCCAATGCATTTATAACAGGTTTTACATTTGACTATATTTAACTAAATCGAAACTTATTACTAATATCAAGATTTTATTATCTGATCAAAGTAATGGGATTTTTATTGATTTTTTGCTTCAAGTTTTTGATGGTCATTCACCGACTATAAATGGTAGAACTGATTTGACTAATATTTGTTTTTTTTAATGTCTTATTTGGAAGATCTAATTAAAAAAATCGGAAAAATCTAACTTTTCTACTAAGACGTTGATTTAGTTTCAGGAAGAGCAATATTATCACCAACTAACGAGTAAGTCAATTAAATAAATGTCATGATACTGTTAAGATTCGATTCACTAACAAAAGTTTACTATTCAGTTGATACTGTTTTTGATAGAGGAGGCGGTACATTATCCTACTGAATTTTTAAATTCTTTAAACCCTCCGAGAACTCCACCACACAAATTAATTCTATAAGTAGGTCTTCTATAATATTACTTCGGAACTGATCTCTATCAACATTATGCAACGGCACAGGGTTACAAATAAAATCTTTAAAAAACTGTCTACTTAAGTGTACGATTCTTACTAGCTATGGAGCTGGGGAAACGGTCTTGGTTCTTTGAATACCAATGCCATCAACCACTCTACCATTCCAGTTAGACGGCTTTAATTTCCCATCAAACTATGTTTTTTAACGACCATCAATAATCTTATTTATACCTATACGGTCAAACATTAAATTTTTCAGGCTTAAACATAACCACCCAATATTTTTCGCAATATCAATTGTATAGCTCTCTTACGTGACATATGCAAAAAATCTATTTGTACTTGCCCAGATGGTGAGATACTTAACGTTGTATATCCAAAAATAGTTAATGCTTAAAGCAAAATTAAATTTAAAATTGTATGTTTAAAATTAAACAAAATTGAATAGCATGGATCATAATAAAACCAATACATTCCACACTTCGCTTTGAATATATCTGTTCAATACTATGCACAGGTAAAGCTGTGCTGGACAGCTAGTAGTGTATAAATACTAGGATATACTATAATAATTCCCAAAAAAGCGTTTCTATTGAATTTAAATAAAACTGTATTCGATGGGTCGGTTAGATTATATATAATTAAAAAAATTATCTTTTGAACATCGTTATTCTGTTTTTACACAGGTTATTATTTGTATTAATAATTTACTGTAGACATTTTACGAATTATTTAAGTAGTAAACCGTATTATTAAGTAATCTGAATTATTATTTTTTTAATTCAAATTTCTCAAACAGATATCCTATAAATAATTTTTATATAACTTTAATAATTATATAAAATTGGTATTAAATTTTTTTATTTAAATTTAAATTTATCTTTATATTTAATGTTTCAATTATTGTTTGCGCAGCAAACATTAACTGTTATACTTTTTGTTGTGTTATCATTTTCGTGCGACGTAACGGTGTGTCACGCTGTTGCGGCAACGGTCGGCGGTGGCGGCGTGCCTCCGTGTGCGGTCGGCCAGCGGCGTGGTTGCATCGTTATCAGTCGCATGAAAATGTATTCGTTAATTCCACGTTTTCAAATATGTTCGGTTATGTTTTCGGTAAAAGTTAAAGTCATGCTCTCAGTGCCACAAGTTTCATTAAGTTCGTGTGTTTTCCAGTTTTGTGTGGTGGCACTGAGGCATTTAATCTTCTTTCTGGTGTCCGGCGGCCTGAGCCTTCGTGGTGAATGTCGTCGGCACCAACTCGCCCTTGTCTTTTCGTTTTCGTGGTGTGCACACCTACTCAGTTTTCGTGTTCCTGTGTCTGCAGCCATTTTCTTTGTGACACCACGTTGTCGTCACCTTTTCGTTTTGTGAATCGACCGTCTGGTATAGTATCGTTCGAGGCATTGGAATATTGTCTAGCGTGCTAATTGTTATTGTTTTTAGTGTTGCCAGCGGTCGTCCTGTGAATAGCGTGGTTTTGTCATTTGTGTCATATTTTCGGGCTGCAGAATTGTTCTTCGTTGGTGACTGTGCTTGGTTGGTCGCACGCACTAGTCGCTGTGACTTATTTTTATTATACACTGCGGTGTGCCGTCGTAGGCATTTGTCAAGTCACAGTATCTGGTGCGGTCGCGTTGGGATGAAATCCGCCATCAATCACAGTCACATGTGAGTATTGGTCGACCATATTTGTTCTTGTGTAAAGGCCGACGGGCCTAGCCGCCAAAGGCTAATTTATTATTTATTCATATATTTATTATAATTGGCTGTGCCGTGTTGGGCAGCATTTATTTATTATTTATTAATTTATTTATTATTATTGGCTGTGCCGTGTGGGCAGCATTTTAATTAATTAGTTTATTATTTAATTATTTATTTATATATTATTATTTGTGTGCCGTGTGGGCCAATATTGTATTTATTCCTAATTTATAGCAGAATTACATTGACTCATTTATTTATTTATTATATTGATTTTTATTTATTTAATTAATTATAACTGGCGAACAAGCCAGCCTCCTAATATTGTAGGCACTTGCCGCGCCGACAATTATGTTAGTAACATAATGTTTATGAAAGGAATTTAAATGTATAGTAGAATCTTGAATATTCGAACCAATTAGGATTGCACACATATATTTTAACACACATACACACACACATATATACAGGAACGGATTTAAGGCACTGCGAACTATGCGGCCGCATAGGGCGGCAAAATTATGTTGAAAATTTATTTTGATTTTGTAAAATTAGGTACATAATTTTTAAAACTGTATTTATCACTTCAAAATCTTGAAATTGTGGATTTTGTATTTGTTTATTTTTAACAAAATAATATTTATATTTTCCCAGGAACTCGTCTACGACAACGACGATAGTATTGTATTATAGCTTATCTTATTGTTTAAGAAATGTCTCGTAATACTATAATAAGCAAAAATTGCATATTAGGTAGGTGTTGAAAAAATTAATTTATTTGAGGATATTTTATTAAAGAGGTAGTAAGTTTTTTTTAGATAGGGGCGGCAAATTTAATTTGGCATAGGGGCGAAAATTGTTAAATCCGCCCCTGTATATATACAAACATATAATATAAATATTATCATAGTAAAATTATATTATTTAGAAATACAAAGGAACATATGTTTATTATTACACAACAAAATTATCTGTTTTCAATTTAAAAAAAGCTCCAACGTGCTTTCAGCTACTAAATTAGCTAACAATTAAATCTCACAAACATTTAAATAGTTAATTATAAATTAAGATAATGATAATACATATTGGTAAGCCGGCCGCTCATAGCTAGTGTATCAACGCATTTTGAAATTTGGATAACAGAATGTTTGGATATGCCAATTGCAGTTCGGATAATCGAGTTCTACTGTAATAAATTATTAATATTTAAATTAATTGTACTTCTGGCTCTGTTATACCACCTATTTGTAATATCGATGTTTTTAATTATAAATAATTAATTATAATTTAATACTAAAAAATTTACTTTTAATCAATGTCTATACTAATAAATATTAATTGCCATTCATAAATGACTATGAAACTAAAACTAAACTAGTGAAATAATATTAAACTGTTTTCATAGACAAATTTTTATAAGTAATTCTAAAACGAATATATATATATATATATAAAAAATAACACAATTGAAAATAGTTAATTGTTGTTTACCAATTATTTCCTACTCAAATTTAAATTACTTATAACATATATAAATATAATTACTCTAGTTTTAAATGTAATGAATATCCAAATGTTAATATATTTGGTCCGATTTTATGTGAAAAAATAAAATAAAATGACCTACTCAAAATTTAAGTTTATTCTTAAATTGGTACTATTACCTAACTTCATTGATTTGATAATGTTATAGCAAATTTCTTTTATTTAAATTAATTTCAATTTAAAATGATAAATAAACCAAAACCATTGAACACCAGATAAGGTTTTGATAGAATTTCTTATATCATAACAATGATTATTTAACTAAAAGTATTGAAGTACAATTTTACGTATCTCAAGAAATATGGTTGTATATTTTGTACACAGGGCCGTTCAGAGGGGAGGGCAACGGGTACATTTTGCCCCAGGATCCATCGTTGAAAAAATTTTAGGGGCCCCTATAAAGTCTGTATAATAATAAAAACCAACTGTCACCGACCAATAATGTTACATTCAATTATGTTATGTAAAGGCGTGTTCTCATGAGTCAAGTTTAGTTGACCGATTATAGTTGATCAACAAAAATTGAATAAAATCTGTAGTGAGAACCTTTGTTTCAATAAAATTGAACAACTAATTAGTTGATCAAAAAAAGTTTGACCCAGTCAAACTTTATCGTTCAAGTAATGAGTTGTTTTCCAATTCCTTTCAAGTTGAAACCCGTCTTGACACGTGGGAACAACCTATCACTACAGTTGATTCAAGTTGAACCTTCAGTTTGTTTTCAACCGGCAGTCACACGTGCATTTTGTCAGTTGTGTTTTTTTTAATTTTTAACGTATTAAATATTTTTAATTTTAAAAATGAGCCTCAAGTGGTCTGAAAGCGTGATGTTAAAATTCTTAGAACTTTATCATAAGTATGATTGTCTATGGAACCATCGACTAGATACATATAAAAATAGAGATGCAAGAGAAAGTGCTTTGGGTTCTATTATCAAAGAAAATCGTTTTTAATTCTTTTTTTACTAAAATACTTATTGAATTTACAATTTCACATACAACTGCTTTCGACGCCATTTTCAACTGTATTGATATAGGGATATCGAGATCGACAGTGATATCTTGTCGACCGCGGCTTTTCAACTGAGTTGAAAAAAAAATTGAAACATGTTCTGTTGAAATGTGTGAACAAAAACTGATTCAACTTATTTTTGTTGATCAACTATAATCGGTCAACTAAACTTGACTCATGAGAACGCGCCTTAAGTATGTAATGCAGTACATGATTTTAAATGGGCTTGATTGGTTAAGGACTAGAAAAATACATTTACAAAAATTTTGTTATTCTCAGTGAATATTTATTAAATGTAATGACATTTATAATTAATAATTTATCGAACGTAAATGAAATTAATTTAGAGCCCATTTATATATGTATATAGATATAAGTTTGTTAATTGATATACCGTAGTATTATTTACAGTTTTATTAATAATGTAAGACCAACAAGGTGAATCGCGAGTATAATGTACTAGGATTAAAAAAGATCGCAGAAACATCTATACACATATATCATAATATAGTATAACTGCTAATATAATATTATGTCAAACAAAATCTCTAACCGTACCGAACGTGGTTAGAAATATCACGCGGATCACCTCTACATTCTTTTCACCGACGACGTACGTCATATATCTATACACCTACACGTATTGTATCTACTCGTTTGTAGGTATAATACCCGCGTGTACTTGTATACTGTTTAACACGCGTGATATCGTTTTAGTGCGTGAGCAGCGGGCGCGTATTTTAATATTGTTTAGTCTACCGCGACCGTCCTGTGAGAGTCGGGTTACACGGCAGCTCATATTTCTCATTAAAAAAGTCGCGTGGCCGTATGTTAAATAGGTGTATTGCGTATAATTTAAACACACATACGATTATTGTTTGGCGTATTATGACTTTTGCGGCACGCGAATATTCGCACGTACATCATTATACATATTATATATATATATACATCGTACGCATTATGTTATTATTATTGTTATAGCCATCGCGGTGCACAATATATAATTATTATACACAATTGTAAGTGTGTATGTATAAAATATATGTATGAATTTGTGTGTATGAATGTATGCATTCGAAGTGTCTTTAACAAACACCAGTGTAATAATAAAATTGTACCTACAGGGTGGTCGAAGTCAAAAAGATTACTAATTTATTTCTCGTTTATACCAGATATATTGTATATCAGTTTATCATATCATACGGTATTAAGAGAATAATCAGCTACTTTAAAGATTAGACGGATCTTTAATTTATAATTAATATGTTGTTTTTATGCTTGGAATCATATTACGATACAATGAACATCAATTCAATGATGTAATATATAATGTATCGTACAACAAAAAGTATGAAAATGCCTGAAAGCCACTTTGTCCTAATGTACATAGTTTTGGGTGAACCCTATTCAAAATTTTTTAAGTACAGGTAAAATGTTTACACATTTATGTATATCTGTATATCTGTAAGCTAGTATTGCTAGTATTGCTATTATATGTAGTTTTTAATTTTTCACAAAAATCTTACACCCAAACAATAGTAGAATAGATTCAATCAGCATTTTCTCGAGGAAACATATATGTAGAAGTAAAAGTAATTTGTAGGTTTTCAATATATTAAATAATACCATTTTGACCAAATGTTTTTTTTTTTTTTTTATAATTCTAATAAATTTAAGTTTTGTATAAAATGTATAAACGATTACTTTTTTTTGTATTTTGTACTGTAGTTAAACATAAACATTTAGATACAATTTTATCGAATGCGAAAGTTACACACATCCACAGTAAGATTCACTTACAATATTTTGCCAAATAAGCGCTATAAATATACTTATGGTATACAAAAACTATTCGTAGGGAAAAATAAACTATGTTACACATCTACATAATATACTCAAGTGTTATGATTATTTTTTTTTCGAACATAACGAAATAAACACTGCATAGTGTTAACTATGTGTGTATTTTAAATTGTGTTCTTAACGGAATGATTATTTACTTAATTAAAGCAAACAGAGCGTTTCAACCCCGTTCGTTCTTCTCCCGCTCACTCCGGTAAACACATACACTTTTCTCACAATCAAGGTCTGGTTCAGTAGTTCCGAGTTTTTGAACGGTGATCTCAATACACTATATTACAGCGACTACAATACTCTTTTTAGTTACTGTAGAGTGTTTAGGTCCTTTTTTATTTTTATTGTCCATTTTCACATTTCACGCGAGCGTATAAATAAATATGTAGGCGCATCCTATGTATGGCCACGGGATGGGCGGGCAGCGGACGAACAGACGGGCGAGCCAAGAAAATAATTACAATCGCCCGGCTCTATCTATCCGGCTGTGTACGTGTGTGCGTATTCATGCAAGTTTACGCTGTGGATGTGTGTGTGTGTGTGTGTGTGTGTGTGTGTGTGGGTAAGAGTGTGCGAGCGTAGCGTGTACTTGTAGCCGAGGGGCGGTACGCATCATTTACGAATCCATTACACGGCGACGGACGGCGGCGGATGCCCGTTGTGTACGCCAGCGGTCGGGCGGGGGACCCGGATGGCTGCCATCACGTCTATATAATATAGACGCATTTGCAATTCGAGCGTATCGAGATTATAATGACGCTTACGAAGATTAATAATCGTCACCGTAAAAATAAAACGTCGTCGTTGTCACTAAATAATAATAGTAATAATAATAATAATAATAATAATGCTCAGCCACAATATACTGTTTTCTAGTGTGTATATATGTACATTAAAAATATTTAAGCATACGCCTGTATACACGTATATTACACGTCTGGATATGTGAAATTAATCGGCGATGGTGAAGGCGCAGCCAACTCGCCAGGAAAAAGTTAAATTATATGAAAAAAGAGCGGAACGACGCGTCAGCGCGTGTCTTATACCGATAATGCAGTTTGTATACAAGCACTGCAGTGGTGAAATCTTTTAGGCAACTGTAAGTTAACAGGTGCATCACGTTGTCGAGAAAATATTATATGTACGCGGTTTTGAGATTTGCAGCCGATTAAACGTACACTATGACCGAAGGCTGGGGAGAACCACGCAACACACGTAAGTGAAGTTGGCCGCTTAAAATTATCATATTAGTACAATATTTGCATCAAAAATGACCAACTAATTTGCGACTATTTGCAACGAAGGTTCATAATTTGCACTTCGATGTGTTACTCGCAAAAATGATTTTTCGGTGGGAGAGATTATTTTACTTTGACTTTGGCACTTATAAATGTTGAAGAAATTCGACATAAATATGTTTTTATTTAAAAAAAAATATTTTTCAAATTAAAATTGTCAGTAAGCCTTATTGCAATAGCAAAATACACCTACAATTTTTATGACAAATTAAATTGAAAACATAATACTCATAAATAGTACTACATAATGATATATAACAATAGTTTCACAATTTGCAGCTCGATAAGTTCTTCGAAAAAATGATTTTCTTGTGAAAAACTAGTGATAGAACTTTTGATAAACAATAAAAAAACATGCGTTTAAAATTAACCAAATTAATTGTATTCGCCACTAATAATAATGTACAAGTATAAGCTCAGTCATTTGGATGGCTATTGTTTGGCAGCAGACAGACTTCTAACGCTACTGGTAAAGTCATCTCAGAGTTGTGTCATACCTACAATATGAATAAATTGTTTATAAATAATATTTATAAATCGTCCCACTACTTGATTTTCTTCGAAGACTTAAATTGTATAATTTATAGTTGTTTGTTGTATTGTAACTAAACCTAAAGTAGGGACTACAATAAAATATTATTTCGATTTTTAAGTAATAATTATTAATCATTTATGACAATGTGTTGCTAACTAGTTGCCAATCGTAACATTCTTTTGAAACAATTATTGTATTGCATTTGAATCGTGGGAGGTAAATTTGCAGAAATCAAAGGTAAGTTTAATTAAGATGTAGTTGTAGGTATTCTTTATAAATGCCTTAGTGATTTAACGGATTTATATGATTTTACATATCTTTACAGTTTGATGAGAATAAAACATGCGAATGATTTTTGGGCAATAAAAAATTGGTGATATTTATTTGAAAATGTATTATAAACATAGTCTTTTTTTTAACTCATTCAACAATGGCAAGTGTTTATGACGTCATAATAAAATAATCTCCCAGCCGAAAAATAATTTTTGCAAGAAATATATCGAGTTGCAAATTATGAGATCTTTGTTGCAAATAATTACAAATTAGTTGCTAAATTTGGCACGTTTTATATTAATATGAACTTGGGGGGTGAACTTCACAATCATACGCAAAACTGCAGTTTTGTACTCCACAACAAGTAGTTGGACAATTTTCAGAAATAAGTCATTCGTAACTATTGCATAAAAACGAGTTACTATTGTACTATTTGTAAAACGCAAATTTTATATTTTTTTAAATAGCAACATATATTTTAATTTCATATCAAACCCAATATTTTGTGAAAATGCTTATAGTAATTTATATGAATACAAATAAACTGTAGTTTTATGAAATTGTTAAAATAAATCGAAATTAAAAGTTTCAATAATAAATTAATAAATTACTTGTTTTAAATAAAAAATTAAAGAAACATAACATTTAATCAAGATAGGTAACTATGAACTACTACTACTTTACTAACTATTACTTTAAATTATTTTAAATTTATCCAATTTTGGATTATAATTTGTTGCTAATGACTAGGGCAGAGGACTTGAAGCATTTGCATATTTGTTTTTAACAGTCACAAAAATAGCATAGTATGAAACAAATACATTTCATGTTGTCACATAGCTAGTTTTGAAATTTTATTTTGCATATAAATGCATATTTTGAGTCCTTTTGGTTTTTAGGGCATATTTTATGCTTTTATACGCCATTTTATAATTATTGAGACATATTTAACATAATTCGATTTTTTCCAAAGTGACATATTTATTTCAAACAATACAGTCAAAATGTTTGGATAAAGATGTATTTATTTTTAGTTTTTGTCGTATAATATGGTTTTTGACTGTCCGCGGGCACACATTTTTCCTAGAAACAATAATGATCAAACGTCGTTTCTTTACAGAAAATTAAGTAAAATGTATTTTGTTTGTTTAGCTATGGTATATAATATATTTAAATTATGTAATTGTTTTGATTTGTTTTTTTTTTATTAATTATTATTACTATTAAACTTAATAACTTTATTAATACTTTTAAATAAAAAGGCTAAAAAAATTTTTAAATGCATATTATAGGGTTTTTAAGTGCACAAGTGCTTGCATATTTAGAGCTTTTTTAGAGCTACAAGTCCTCTACTCTATTAATGAAAATATGTGTTTATGTCAAAATAAACGCGTCAAAGTATATAGAAAAAATGTGTTATATAAAATTTATCTATACAGCTAAAGATATTTAGCCAATATTATAAATGTTTGATTTAAAATATATTTTAACCTTGAGAAAATTGAATTTAAGCATCTTTGGAATTATATTTGGAATCCCAATAAAACATAATAACCAAAATTAATATACATTTTCTGAAAAAAATAAAAATAATTATTTGTATCAATTTATACATAGTAGACTGTAAACTTCATACTAATTAAACAATGTATAAGTGGTAGTTTGAAAATCATAATTTATCTAAATACCTAACAATTATTAAAATTAATTTTAATAATAAAAAATATTATTCGATAAAGATTTTGAAAATAACGATTAAATTTAGTAAAAATCAATTAATAAATATTATTTTTTCCTTAATCATATATTTTATTATAGCCTTTTAACTATTTAAAAAATGCAGCACCTTTAATTATGGTTTGATGAATTAAATCTGTTTAGGATCAATTTATATTAAAGTGTATCAGTTTAAGAGTTCTCCAGTTTTTTTTTTTTTAAAAATACACTGAATCATTGACGTTCGTGAAGTTGGCCCACCTAAGTATTTCAATTTTTGTAAAATCTATGCCATTATTTTGCAAGTTATTTGCAAGTATTTGCAAGTCCACTTTTAGAAATTGCAAGTCTAAACTTTCACCGTGGAACCAAAAATTTAAAAGTTGGGCCAATTTCACGTAGCCCACCCATTTTGACCCAGAACTTTGAAATTGGTATCAAACGAAAGCTAATGATTAGCAATAATTTGCAAGTCTGTTTTTAGAATTTGCAAGTAATTCGGGCGGCCGGTAAGAGCTTTCAATGTTAGGAAGTTAGCCCACCCAAGTTGGTACTCACTGCTTGTTCCCACTAGGAGGTACCTAGTGTACTTACATATTAAAATTTGAAATGCATTTGTGTTATTTCATATCATAGTATTACCTATTTACAATTACAATTTGCAAACTAAATTTTCAAAGAGAATCTTAAGCATAAAAAATGAAATTATTTTTTGGCCCCTGGAGAAAAAGAATTAGCCACCACAACTATGATATTAAAAAAAAAAATATGTTGAAAATGAGTGCCATAAATTTGGTTCAAAAATTCAAAACGGCGAGAAGTGTCGTACAGTTTAATAAAAACGTGGTACAAAGAATGATGTAATTTTATATTTGAAAGCCCTAAGTAGGGGTGATATGCAGGGCCGTATTCAAAGCAGGACAAGAGGCCATGGGCCAGGGGTGAAATTATAAGAGGCGCTCAAATTTCTATACTAATTATGTAATATTATTCAATACACTTGGGACAACTTGGGTGGGCTAACTTCTTAACATTGAAAGCTCTTACCGGCCGCCCGAGTTACTTGCAAATTCTAAAAACAGACTTACAAATTATTGCTAATTATTAGCTGTCGTTTGATACCAATTTCATAGTTCTGGGTCAAAATGGGTGGGCTACGTGAAGTTGGCCCAACTTTTAAATTTTTGGTTCCACGGTGAAAGTTTGGACTTGCAAATTCTAAAAATGGACTTGCAAATAACTTGCAAAATAATGGCATAGATTTTACAAAAATTGAAATACTTAGGTGGGCCAACTTCACGAACGTGAATCATTGGCATAAGAAGACTCTCTAACAACCTTAGTAAACTTAGAAAAAACGCTTTTCAACTGATTAAAAATTAAAAATATTTAAGTTATTTTAACCTTTAATTTTACTAATTTTATGAGAATAAAATTTATATTTATAAATTATTATTAGAGTATTAGTTTAAACTTTGAAAATTTGCTTTTCTCATTTTATAACTGGCAAATTCATCTTCAAATTAAATTTCTTATATAAATCCCCTTGTGCTATTTTCATAATTTCATCATTAAATTCACACATAAAGTGTACAATTAGACAAAATTTATATATTTAAAAAAATATAATAGGAAAATATCATTTTAATTGTAGAATAAAAATTCAACTTATGCTCAATGTTGCGTCCCTTTTCAATTCGTGCCCTTGGCATAGGCACAATTCGTTACATATTTATTATACCACTGTATAGAATAATGATTTTAGACGTTGATCTATATGAAATTCATAATAGAAAATGTTATATGTAATAATAATTTTAATTTATGATATAATATTTAATAATTTATTTAGGATTGCGATAACGATAAAAGTCAATCGACATAACATGAATAACTTTCCGTATAAAATGCATACGTTAAATGTATAATTTTCAATGTTGTATCTTTATCGTGTCTTGGAAAATATGTATATTTGATAAAACTGAATATGGTTACTTAATATCGATATAATGTGTCTTGTACATATCAGTTCAAAATTATGTATTTTATATCTTATTCTTACATTATTTCATTAACACTCAACTTAAAATATAGGTATAATCATTGGTTTTAGAATATTATACAGATTCGTCATCGTATTGTTTAAATTACTATTATATTCTTGGACGCAGTCAGTGGACGTCTTTATAGCATTGTAAAAAAAGTGTCTTTGTCTACGAAGCATTACTAATTTTAACAACAGAATAACACATCTGTATATTTTAAAATCAAAATGATAGATTATAATAAGTAATGGTATAGGAATTTGTATATTCCACCTGACCTATATGATTTGGTTGAATACATTTTTTAGTCTAAGATTTATATTAATAAAGGTTACACAAAAATAATAAAATACAATTAACATTTTTTTTATTAAATTAATATGAAGATATTTGTGAACTTAAGAAAATTGTTTCGTTTATACAAAAAAAAATAAAATAATAATGTATTCTATAATTTTTAATTTATTATATATTATATATTGTATCTTTAGTCGTATCTGTCAAAATTTTTAAGATTCTAAACACTTGAAAAATGCATGAGTATTTCATTGTATTATTTATTTATAGATTAGTTATCAATAAAAATAATCACACAATTAAAAAATGAAATGTAGACAAATCCTTATGTCATATAAAATTCACCATAATAAATTAAGCATAAATTTACGACTTAATTCTAATCTATAAAAACTTATATTGCATAAAACTTTAGGTAATAACCTAAAGTTTTATGCAATATTGAATTTAATTTATTCCTTAAATTATACATATGTGATTGGTATTAAAAAACTTCTTAAGATATCAAGGAGTTTATACTAATGTATAGTTTCTGTTAGTATGAGAAATGACGAAATGCATATAAATAATGTAACACTTCAAAAATGTTAACAGAAGAAGAAAATATGACATTGTAATATAAATAATTCTCACAATGAAAACAAAAACTACAATTTTTTAAATATATTCAACACTAAATCAAAATTTAAAAAATATTGATGTAAAACTTTTTTTGTTAAAATTTATTTGATTATTAATTATTAATTATTATCATTAGTAAGCAGTGGCGTATTTTGAGGGGGTATCTTCCATGTCTGGACACCCCCCGACTTTAAAAGTATTAATATATTGGATATTGGTCATAACGTACAACTTTTCTATTATACTATTTACATGAGTTTCAAATGTAAAACTTTTTGTCGATTCTTAATATGGTAAATTGTTAAAAAGTAAGGTCAATGTTTTTTACATCAGTAAATAATTCTAAAAATGCTGTTGGTGATATTTAATAAATGTTGGACACCCCCCGAGAAATCACTCAAAATACGCCACTGTTAGTAAGTGACAAAAAATATTGAATTAGTATAAACTATTATACTTGTATATTAAAATTAATTATATCAATATGCGCTAATAATTACAATTGATGTTACTAAGTTATGATCAGGGGCGGAGTGGCCCGCCGGGCAACCGGGGCAATGCCCGGTGGCCTGGCTTGCTTATATAAGAAATGGCCTGGTCCTAGTGTGATGAAAATAATTAATATTTAAAATATTTAACTATTTTTGATCACTGTAAAAACATCGAAAACAAATTTACAATGTGATATGTGAACACCAATTATTAATTTGTAAATACTCGATGTTGCGATAACTCGTTTTCTTATTATCGGTCGTCTTATTATTATAATAGACAAGTTAACACACAATCTATAAATAGTTATTCAAACGAGGGTATTATATTGTAATTGACACAAAACAACAAAGTATATGACTATGGTTGTAAATATCATCACAGGCTTGCATTTTTATTTAATCAATGACCAAATACCATAGTTTATGTTTGTAAAATATAATATATTTTACAAACATAATGTGTATTGAAAATAAAAAACAAATCGAAAATTGCACATTAACTTATTAAAAATGTATGGTTTTGTTTGGATTTATTCTGTATTGATCGTATTATCGCAGATTATACAAACTATAATATAACTATAATATAAACTATAATAGTTATAATAATAATAATAATAATATTTTATTAACGGAATAAAATTCCAATTTACAATAATATGTTAATGACAGTTGTAGGTACATGTGTGAGTTATACTAAAAATTTATACAAATAATAGAGAAAAAAAATAAATAAATAAAATTAAAATATATATTTTTAAGTTATAAGAAATTAAAAATTTGACAATTTATCAAACAACAATGTTTACTAATTAAACGTTATAGTTAGGTAATAATCTAAAAATAACAATTCAAAGAATTAAGAGTCATATTGAATAGGTCTAAGTTATTGAAAAAGTTTCCACATGACATCAATATAATAGCAGGATAGTATGACATGTAGTTAGTTTTAATAATTGAAACATAAAAAGGATGTTAATTTCTTGAATTATTTACATCTACTTTGAAGTTAATACGTTCCAAAATTTCTGGGCAATCGATAAAATTATGTAGAAATTTAAAAAGAAATTTTAAATTTAACATTTTAAATCTACTGTTTAAGGGAGCAATATTAAAAAAAATACTAATATTAATATATCCTGAATGAGGAAGTCTGTTAAAATGACATTTAAAAGATAAGTATCTCAAAAAATTATTTTGTATATTAAATAGACTCTGGTTTTGACAAATACTATCTGAGTGCCAAATTAAAGAGGCATAGTCAATATGAGAGCGAACTAAGGAATAATATAATATTTTTAAAGCTGAACTATCGTTGAAATCACTACACATACGTTTTAATAATCCGAGCTTCATAAAAGATTTATTACGAATATAATCCACATGACTATTAAAAGATAATTTTGTATCAAATGAAACTCCTAAGTCATTAATAATAAATTTACGTATTAGATTAGTATTATGTAAAACATAATTAGAAAAGGTAGTGGTTTTTTTTAAAGAGTACGATATAACGGAGCATTTATCAATATTTAAGTACATTCCATTATTGATGCACTATTTATATAAATTATTTAAGTCGGCTTGAAGTTTCAGTGAATCATCAATACTTAGTGATGGGCATAATCGAGATATATAATCGAGATATCTCGATTATGAAAATAATCGAGATATCTCGATTATGAAAATTATATTGATTATATAATCGAGATATTTCGATTACGAAAATAATATCTCGATTATATTATAATCGAATGATTATATTATATTCGAATGATTTATTATAATCGAATCATACTTTCTAATGATATCTCGTTTATTAAGTTTATTTTTAAAACAATGAATTCTTAGCCTCAAAATAGTCAAAATGTTAATAATCGGATATAAATTATTTGGAATGAATGAATGACGTCCATGAAACGAGGGAATTTAACTAATAAACTATAATAAAACTATTATTAAATTGTTGTTGACTTAATGGGTAATATATTTTTCTAACCATAGGATTATTTGGTAGGACATAGCTATAGTAAAGTTGTTGATATTTACCAAGTATAAATAATGTAAAGATAACATAAGAAAAAGAAACCCGTCTATTGTTATTATTCGATATTTCATTCAAAACAATTCGATTATTTTGAACGAGTAATATCTCGATTATTAATATTTCATTTGGACATTTCGAATGATTATTTCGAGTGATATCTCGATTATTAATATTTCATTTGGACATTTCGAATGATTATTTCGAGTGATATCTCGATTATGAAAATGTCTCGATTACTAATCATTCGATTATTAAAATCATTCGATTATGCCCATCACTAATCAATACACTTGATTTTTTTGAATATTTTAGTGTCATCCGCAAATAACAGACAATTTGAGTAATTTAGAAATGTATTAATATCGTTAATGAAAAATTAAAAAAGTAATGGAGATAAGTGATCTCCTTGAGGTACACCTGATAATACATTTTTTGAATTAGATATAAAATTTTCGTATTTAACAACTTGGAAACGATTTGTTATAAATGAGTTAAACCATGAAAGCAAAGGATCTCTAAACCCATATAATTTTAGTTTGTGAATTAATAAAGAATGGTTAACCCTATCGAATGCTTTTTAAAAATCTGTATAAATTACGTCTATTTGAGCTTTATCTACAAATTAATCTAAAATTGATTGTTTAAATATACATAAATTAGTAATTGTTGAAGGTTTAGGACGAAAGCCATGTTGTTCATTAATAATATATATGATTACAAAGTGGGAAAATAGTTTTGTTTACGATTTTAGAAAAAATTTTAGGAATTATGAAATCTTAGAGATTGGTCGATAATTTGTAACTTGAGATTTGTCTCCTTTTTTATATATACGTGAGATGAAAGAATACTTCCATGAGTTTGGAAAACTACCTGATTGAATTGACTTATTAAATAAAAAGGTTATAATTGGTGACAAAATAAATGCTGTTTCTTTAAGAAATTTGGGTGAAATATTATCAGGACCTGTGGAGTAATTAGATTTTAAGGACCATAATTCATTAAACACCTCCATAAGAGGAATATTTATTGAATTTATAGGAAGTAAAGAGTTTTCAGAAATATTATAATTACTATTAACTTTATAGTTAGTTAAGTTATTTAATTTATAAACATTAGAAAAGTGTTGCTTAAATAAGTTAAAAATATCAATACCAGTATTAGCTTCAATATTGTTATAAGACATGGAAGCAGGTAACTGCTTAGTAGATTTTTGTAAATTATAAAAATTCCAAAATAATTTAGGATTGACTTTGATTAAACTTTGAGTTTTATTGATAAATAAATTATAATCACGATATCTATTAGGTTTTGCATTTATTACGAATATTTGAAAAGTTAAAATAAGAAGTGGGTGTTTTTAAAATTTTGAAAATATGGTGTGCATTTTTTTTTCTTTAATTAAAACTTTTAGTTCTTTACTAAACCAAGCTGGGTATGATAACTTATGTCTACGGACTTTTGGAATAAAGTTAGTTATTGCATAATTAATATGAGAATAAAAAGTATCTAGATTGTCATTAATATTAGAATTAAGATTAAATAAATTAGACCATTCAATAGACCCTATATAAGATACAACAGATGTATAATCTCCAGCATTCCAATTAAATACTTAATCATAATAATCTAAATCAGAAACACATTTATAGGTATATGTTACAATAAGTGGTGGGTGATGCAAATCAACAGGTACAATAGGACAATTATTTTCAATAACATTAATAAATAGAGAATTAGATAAGACATAATCAAGAATACTACTATTTACATTACAAATATGATTATATTGAAACAAATTTAAATACGATAGTTTATCATTAAAGAATGAGTCGGCGTTGTTACAAGCTGAAGGTATATTGTAATCACCAACTAATAAGACTTCAGCATTGGGGTTTTTATTACGTATTTTCTCAACATAATCAAAGTATTCGGTTTAAACAGGTAAATTAGAACGATTAGGGATATATACAGAACTTACAATAAGAGTATGATGTGGCAGCTTTACCGTTACAAATAAAACTTCAATTTGGTTGTTGCTTATTATAATTGGATTGGTTGCATATGTATTCCGGATAGCGATAAGAACCCCACCTCCTCTAGATAAAGAGCTAGTTTGCGAGTTTCTGTCGTGTCTGAATATATTATAACCAGATAAGCCTAGTTCATATGATTCAACATTACTTGTGAGCCATGTTTCAGTGAAAATGAATACATCGTATATAGAATTTGGAACTTGAGATTTTAAATGTGAGAATTTGTTATTGAGGCTACGAACATTTTGGTAATAAATATGAAGATTGCAATCCGAGTTACTTAAAATTTTTTTTGGATGGTGACAATTTTTGGTGTAACTTTGATATATTTAATAATAATATTTTTCTCACCATCGTCTTTACATTTTTGAAGTTCCTGGCGTAGTATGTTCATTTGTTCACGTTGAATATTAGTACGATCTGAAGAGATACGATTATTAGATTAACCAATACATATAAATATATATAATATTTATATATATTTGATATAAAATATATTATATTATATATAATATATAATAGAATAAGTACTCTATCACGAAGAAAATATTAAACTTGTATAGTTTACTTCAAATAAATTGCAAAAAAATAATTAATAATATTATTTCGTTTGTTCTGGACTTTTTTAATTTAAATGAGATATTCATTAATTATTGAAAATATAAATTAATCGTAATACGTAATAACATTATTTCCATCGTAGTTGTATGCTTAATATTTACGCATAAGTATTCTGTAAACATCCGATAAAGTTTGTCGATTTTGAACATAGAGATATAATCGCATGTTGGTTCTTGCGAAACATGCAAAAACCTATTACATTTCACTAGTTTACGCGGATTCGTATACGAAATTGATTTTAATTATTTTGTCGTCAAATTATAAATTATAGGAACTGTTCACCAAAAATAGTTTCTTCGTCATAATATTTTTATATTGTCACCGTTGCTTTTCGGTGTCACAATTATTATTTTTAATCGGATATTCAATCGATTATTATTTATCAGCACGAATCGCACACACTGTATTATATTTGCCATTTTCATAGATACATCCCATCCTTTGGACGGTGAAAAATTATACCTCGTTAGAACAGTAGAAACCTCAATGCCGTTCGGGAAATCGGCAGTTAACTCCATAAACGTCATTATCCAATTTTCGGTTCGTCCACAATGGCAGGGTCCCCGTAACGCATGAATAGTCTGTTCAGTCACATCACATGTATTATTTTTTTCATTAATTAAATTAATATTAAAACCTATGTCTAAATACAAGAATTAAATAATAGTAATACATTTTGTTTTAGCTTATCTCTTAACATTTTGTACGTATAACTGTTATACCTACTCATGATTAATATATATTCATAGTTTCTCATATAATGCGGAGGATGTTAGTGGTTCAAACTCAGAAAATTTTTTATAAAAATGATCTGACCTACAAATTGAATAATTATTTCACAATTTCCCATAACATTTGGAAATAAAATACATAAATTCATGAATAAATATATTACTAGTATATAATGACTCATTATTAATGAGTAATAAAATATGCAATTTATCAATATTTTACATTTTACATAATTTCAAAACCTCACCTCCCTGAAATGTTTTCCTGCGTTTCACCTTACTTAGATTAATAGCAATTATATGTATTAATACAATTTATATAATCTAGTTTTATTGAGTCAATAACTAATTTAATAAAAAGGGTCATAAGAGTGGCTCCGTTTTAATCGACGTTCTGGGTGGAAGAGGGCGTGTGTGTAGATTATAGTATAATAAACCCTTTTGGGTCGAACAGGTAAGTTATGAAAATTTGTGGCTTAAGTTTCTTTGGTCGATGTACAAAACATCACGTAAAATAATATTATACTGAATGTAACGATCTACTCTCAAAAAGGTCGTCGTGCGCAATTGGTCAGTATAATCGCAAATAGTATAATCGGCACCGGATTTCTCGTGCCAAGTTCATGATGTATCTCATGTTCTCATTTATATAATATACCATTCCTTGCAATTAATTCCTGCGGTGATATTGTTCTAAATTTCAGCTTCATCAAGTCCCGCATGGATGTGGTTAACCGTTCGGCAAAACGCTAGCTCACACTTAATTTTGTCGCGAATCGCCGCCGTCACCGTGTATCATTATTGTCAATGTCCTGATAGGAAACGCGATATTGTTGTCCTAATAAATCCCATTGTTGCATTCGGACAGTGGCACTATATAATACAGGGTGGCTTAATGTAAAATACCGATAGAAATATCTTCGTGATTGTTAATTTCTCTGTTTCAATGCAGTTTAATAGGAAGATGCCATATTATATATATTTACATTTTTACCTCTTAACCGACTAGGAAAAATAACTTTGACATTTTTCATTACTATGAAATTAAGCTTCTTATAATTATTTAATAAAAATGTAAAATTCATGTTACTTTTCCCAGTCAAGTGATGAAAATCAAAATTTAAGTTTAAATGTTCAATGTTTCCCTTTTATTTAACAGTAGATAGTAAAAATAAAAAACAATTATAATAATATAATAGAAAATAATATCCACGGAAATATTTTTATCGGTATATTACAATGGGTCACTTTGTTTATTACGTATTACTATCGTGCAACGCTATTGGTTTTACAATTATGGATTTTTTAATAAAACTAACCTTAATATTATTATGTTATGAGCAATTTTATTATTATAAAATGTATGTATGAACTGCAACGTTTCCCGTTATGTCTCGTCATCGAAGATAACTGAAACAATTACCGCCGAATTTATCTATACACGGAAACGTTCTGTGAAAATACAATACTTAATAATGTTTTCCGACAAAAATAACCCTCTTGGCTTAAGAGTTGTTTCGTTTACCACATCCTTGGACAATATTGATTTCGCAGAATTTATATACGATGTTCTAGTAAAATCGTTAAAATCGCGTCGGTATTATATTAATGTTGTTTAAGTAATTAAGCATTTGGAAATTTAACTTACCGGTTAAAACGATAATTCATCAACTGTATAAGTTCGATAATGTTATATGCAAAAAATGTCCAATAATTTATTGTGTTTTTTTTATTCAAGTTTGAAAAATCGAAAAGTTAATTCCGCATAGGATTAATCTTCCAATACAATAGGTATGATGTAAGATGAAATATGGTAATACATTATTTGTCTCCTAGCTGCCTTTTACTTTCCTATCCCATTAACTGAAGAATGGTCTGCCGAATGTGTGATTAATATCCTTAGCGAATGAAATAATAACAAATATAAAATACTTTTATATCTTATATTTTTATTATGAACTATTCAATAGTTGTCTAAAATTTAATGAATAATAGTTTAATAAATCTTAAACTAAGAGGGGTTTTCTTTAAATCATATAAATAATTCGTGGTATTTTTCATTAGTAAATTAGTTTTTCTGGAACACTTATATAAATAACATATTACAATGATACAAGTATACAAAATAATTGATAAATCGTCAAAAATGAGATCCAATAATTTGAGTTTATTTCTACAATTATTTTTACAATTCAGTCAACGTACAAATATTTGTTATTCTTAAGTTGCAACTGATTTTGCTGACAACGTTATTCTTCAGACTTTATAATACTAAATTAAAAAAAGATAAAATATTTTATTATTTTAAAGCTGCGTTGTATATTCAGTTGTTGAATAATTTGATACAAACATTTGGCAATTAAAAGTATTTAAAATATGTAAAAGTCAAAATCATATTGTTAATGTCATAACCTAATATTTAATATTGATTATAAACAATTCTTTTGAAAAACATTTTTAAGTATGCGTCATCAAATATTTTGACTGATTCAGTGACAAATCGAACATACACGAGTCGCAGTTCGAATCGAAAAATTCGATTTTTTGTTACTGTCTCGATTGATTTATAGATATCACTGTTGGATTCTTCACAATTATTAATAAACGGTTTAACGCACACACAATCGATTCGTACACAGTTGTAGACGTGTTTAATTCGTCAAAAGAGTAGGAAATCGTCGGCCGTTGATCTCATCTGCTTTAGTTGATTACAAGCGTATATATATATAGTAATTTTTTATTCCCTTTTTCTTTCCCGCCAATTAACCTCAGACCTTCCACCACCTCTTTCAGTTGTTGAGTATAGTAATTGTATTGCCGCGGTAAAAACAGTAGTAGATTCCTTTTGGAATTGTCGCCAACAACAAACCCAACCGCAGTAGTTCATTTTTATTACACATTCGACCACCACGTCCGTTTCGTCCTATCATTAATCATAAATTATTAATTAATTTGAAAAATCTTATAAAACATTGAACGAAAATATTTGCAAATAAAATATTCGTTTTTTATGATTTATTTTTATTTTTATTTTTGTCCGTACAACACAATAGTTCTAAATTCCGTTCGTGTGACAATCTCAATTATTAAAATCGAATCGTAGTATGGTGAGTACACAAAACATTTTAATTTTTTTTTTACAGTAATAATTAAAATGGAAATCAAATATTTTTTTTAAGTGTTCAAATACTATTGAAAAATGACAATCTGATATTAAACAAACGTTTTGAAATTGAAATACTATTAATTTTTAAATATGAAACATTTTATTTCGATATTTTTTAAATCAAAATGATTTCAATAAATTGTGTGCATATTATATTTAAGTTAATAAAATAAATTACACCACCCCTGTGAAAATAGTGTTTCTCTTCATCAAAATATTGTCATTGTATTTAAGATACATATATATCTCGACTGTTATTATAAATTAAACAACGTTTATGTTAAACAGAATTTGAAAGCTCTTTACTAGAAATAAATAGGTATACGTAAAGTTTACATTTTACGATCTACATTTATGCTGAAAATGTTATATTAATTCTAATAAAAATAAATAAATAAATAAAAACAATGCTTTTAAAAGTAATGATTATGTTTTAAATATATCAATCAATTATTTAAAAAGTACTTTATAACATTTTTATAGACATGAGCATTACCCGAAAAAATATGTTAAGATACCAGTGATAAGTTTAAGTCCGTTAAAAGAAAGACTTAAGGAGAATTCGTGTCTATAATTATTAAAATTTGATTGTTATTAATTGTTTTAGGTTTTTTTTTAACATTTATCATATTTGATAGTTACTTTTCTATAAAATATGTTAATATAATACGATAATATAGATCGAATACGAATATAGATTATAATCATATGAATATTCATAGTTCACCATTAACCCGACCATGTATGGTAACCATGTACACCTTTAATAAGACACTATATTAAATCCAATACATTGTGAAAACACATTTTATCGACTATCTTAAACAACTAAGATATTACAAATTATTCATGCTTAATGTTGTCAGTCTTATTTAATTAAGTTTTAACCTCTAGTATCTGATTTACGTTTTGTGATTTAGCCAATTAAAAATAATTTTTTTCTCTAATATTAAGATTTTTGTTTTGAGTATTAATTATTAAAAGTAAATATTTATACAGTACATATTATTAGTATTATTGATATTATTAGTGCATCCATATTATGTATATTTTATTCTTTAGTTTGTTTATTAAATATTTTAAAATATTAAGATATACGTTTTAATCAATAGAACAATAATGACTTTTGGTCAAAAATACAAATAACAATTAAGAAGAGCTAGAATGTTTTTCAATAACATTTTCCAATAATAGTGTATACAGAATTTTTAATTTTTAAGGCAGTTTAAAATCTAGGTTAAGTTGATTTTAAATGTCTATTTAGGATTTTGGGTAAAGATTGAAACTTCCAGACAGTAGGAAGTACTTATTATTTTTCTTGTCGATCTTATTCTTCTAGTCGTAGGAAAACTGTAAAAGTTCTATATGTCAATAAGTCAATTTATATATTAGAAATTACAAATAAGTTGGTACTTATAAAGGTCCTCTTCCTAATCATCTAAGAAATGAAAACCGATTAAAAATTTGCTTTAGTTATTTTCAATAAATAATTAATAACTAGAAAATTTTAAATCATCAGTGACTTTATTATACAAATTAAATAATATTTTTCGTATAAAAAAGTTGAAGCGTTTAAAAACAGAATCATAAAATATTTATTAATTTTCTGCGAAATGGATATAAAAAATTAATATAGTAATTTAATTTTTATATCAAAATGCCAAAATGAATTTATAATATTGTTTTGTTTTTTATTTAAATATTTTTATTTTATTTTATACAGAACGGGCCGTGTAATTGTTAAATACATTACTTCCAAAGGTAGTATAAAAATAATATATATAGGTACACGGTATACCAGCAAATTTGGTATTAGTGTTATTGTCATATCCTTATTTAATAGCATTATAAAGTTTTTGAAAACAATAAAAATAAATACACAATATATTAAATTATAACCAGTAGCAATGAATATTATGTTTGCTAAAATATTAAATAATAACAATTTAGTTCAATTTCATAACTTCTTTTATATTTATTTATTATTTTTTTTTTTTTTTTTTCATTATAAAATTGTTAATCTTTCTTTACTTCGATGAAGAAACTGATTACAATTATTGATTCCTAAATATTTTGTACTAATGAAGATTGCTTTTACCTAGCAATTTTATGTGACCTTTTTGGTGACTTAAATCAAAGCTACAGTTAAAGTGATGTACGTTCACGTAATAAGTTACTATTTGTTTGTTTTTATATACATGTACGCAGTGTTATCGTTCTAATCACTGATATTTCTTACCATATTGTGCATGTATATATAAATAGATGATTTCACGTTTCTTATACATTTAGATTTTTAGAACCTAGAATTCCCAATCAAAAAATTTCTGAAAAATACGAAATCCAGTACACAAAATAGGTAGAAAATTCGAGTAAATATCAAAGGTTACGGATCGCTATTTTATATTAGTAGCATTTTCTACTTCACAATTCATCCATGTAATACTTCTTGTAGATATAATGTGAACATTTTGTTAATCATACAATGAAAACTATCTGTTAAGCCCGGAATTCACGATGCTAGTTTTTCAAGCTAGGATAGCAAGGTTATGCTAGTAAGCTAGAAACCTAGTCATTTTAGCTTCGTGTAAACAGAATTAGCTTCGTTTTCAAGCTAGAAAGCTAGTCATTTTTCTAGTAAGCTAGCATGTCAAGCCAGACTTGTTTAATAGGATTGCGTTCTACTTGTTTGAGCTAGTAGCTAGTATTTCCACCCCATTGAATTTACTATCCTAACTAGATGTTCTATCACCGTGTGAACGAAAAAGATAGTAAATTATCGGCTAGAGCAGTGTTGATGCTTTATTTTTATTACGTCACGAGGTTTGATAAATATTATTGTTGTTGTAGGTTTTTTTGTACGTCAAAATGCCAAAATTAAGTGGTGATGTTAATTTAAAGTTTGTTGAATTAAATCGCGAAGAAGAAGGTCTATGAAATGCTAGTATTCCATCTTATTAAAATTTTTAACTTTATTACTTTATACTTAATAACTTTATAAATTGTATATCTGTGCCCGGAATACACGAGGTGAAGGTCTCGAGTAAACTAAACTGTAAAAAACTGTATGCAATACGATGCTAGTATAACATTTTTCATAGTATAGCATCGTATTAACTATTCTAGCTTCTTCCAAGCCAGGATAGTAAGCCAGAATAGGCGCTGGGAATAGCTAGCTTGAAAAACTATCTTCGTGTATTCCGGTCATTACTAGCATAAGATCAAGTAAATTGATATTCAGTTTTAGATAAGTTTAAGTTTATTCAGTGACATGATATTTATATTTTTTAATTAATATACGAATAGTTCATATAAAAAAATGGGAAACATGATTTTACACATATTGTATCTTACTTTATTAACTTAATAACATAATATTATTTCATTTCAATTAGGGTAATCAAATTTTGTTTTTTATTTGATAGCTTAGGTAGAAGTCTATAATAACTTATTAATATAAACTATCAATTATATATTGCAGACTAAAGCTAAAAAAATATTTAATTTAATTAATTTATTGTTTTTGTGAAATTTATTTAAAAATCAATTAAGTATTTTAAATATTTCATGACTTTTGATATATTTTTTTTTGATTTACAGAAAAATAGTATAATTAAATACATTTTTTGTTAGTGAACAAGTACTTATAACTTAATTTAACTTTTCATAAATTACCAATTAATAAAAATTTTTACTTTATATCAAAAATAATAATGATAGTAATTTAAGTCATGGAATGTTAAAAAGTAGAACTATTTAAATGTGCAAATAAATAAATTCTATAACATTTAAAACTTATAAAAATTTCAAAAAATAGAGAATATTTTTTTGATTTTTTAACAATTATGTTTTTTTAATTAATTAACCAGAACTTTGATTATGAGATTTACTGAAAAAAATTTAATTAGATTGTCTTTATTAACTATATATAAGAAATATATTATATGACTTAATCAAATAGATTTCATAGTAACAATATATTTATTTAAATCATTAATAAATTGCGTTGTTTAAATATTGCCATATTATGCAGTCTTTAACAGTAAATATTTTATAATATATATTGTTTATTTTATATTTTATTTTTTACTATAAAAACCAAACCTAGTATTTTTGTTTTATTTTATTTATCTTTTTTTATTTTTTGTATCATTACACGATAATTGTTGAAGACAGCTCACATCAATCATCGTACAAACGGAACAACCTGATTTGACTATTGTAGAAAATCTATCAACCATTTTTTGTTCATTATTGTTTTTTTGCTGTATACAGACGGGCAGTAAATGTCCAATTAATAGACTCCGTGTAAATTATCCATTGTAGCGGTCATATTTTGTGTCCAACTCCATCCACAGTATCCACGGAATCGATACAGGAGTATGGGCGAATTCGACGTTCCGACACACACCAATTAAAATTAAAATGACACTGAACGAAGAAAAATTGAAAACACAATGATGATATACCTAAAACTGTCACAATTGAGTTGATCGGCGCAATTCACTTTATACGTATTATTGCCATGTACCTACACGCTCTCATGTCATCCTGCTGTAAACAGTTATTGCACGCACGTGGTTACACTTCGTCACACATGGTATCGTACCACGAAAATAGCGTGTTGAACCTCACACTCTATCACCGATTAATGCAATACGATTGCGAATCAAAAGCATTTAGATTAAAAACAGTGTTTTATGAAGGATTCACTACACACCTCTACAACTGTTGCGAGATAGCTACTTTAATTTGCATATTATTGTTCCTGTGCAACAGAGGATCATCGAATCGTACTGAATAATGGTAGATCCAGACCGTATAATGTAGTAATGGACATTTTGGTCACCTTGAAAAATGTGGCATTGTGCATTTCTCGTATTTAAACATTCAAACGATAATATAAGTCAGTCTTGTTAAACACAAGAAATTGTTTGCGATTTGTGGTAAATTATTTTTTTTACATGTCTATTTTTGGCTGCAATATGAACGTGAATTAACCCTTTCGCTCCCATTGTCCCAGTACAAGGAAATATTATTCTAAGAGCTGTTGATAATCAAATTTACGTTTATTTGTATCACTTGCAATTTATATATGATAATATACATATGTGAATGACGAAAAAACAAACTAAACATGATAATAAGTAGTATTCAATACCTAAAACCTACTTTGTTGGAACAAGTTGTCATGAAGAATAAAATCTCTTAAGTAATCTTATATTTTATAGTAATAAAACGTCGTAATACGGCCGGGAAAATTCTGATAATTTTTTTCGTCCATGATATAATTTATAAACATGTGTTCAAAGAATCAAAATATTCGTAACTGTTATCAAACACCCGTAAAACAACGAGCCGTTCGCGCCAGCATCTTTTTATCGTGTTATCATTATATTGTTATTATCATATATATATTTATCATATCATATTATATATATTACTCTGCTTTTGGACCGACAAGATTTAAAGAACATTATCCGGGATTTTAACAAATCTTTTTTTCAATACCTAATTATTGTGATGGTATCTGAATAAGTGACCTTAAAGATGTTTTTTATAGGTATATCAGTCTTACAAGTGTCAATAATATTCTTGACAATCCTCATATGGACAGAATATTCTGGATTGATTCACCCTTTTTATTATGTTTCCATTTGTATTATGGAACTTCTGGGTGTGTACAAGCAATGATTTATTACTTGTATATTTTTTATTGCAAAATGAACAGGTAAAATTTTTGGTAGGGATTGGATCGTACTTATGAATTTTTCGCTGATGTTCATTTAAATGATATTTTTGAGCAAAAGGTTTGTCACAAATGGAACATTTCAACCGTGATTCCATTTTATAAGCATAGGTAACTATTAACTTATAAGACAATTTAATGAATGATTTAAATAAAGTACAAACTAATGAACTTATTGAAAATCATTATAATTTTAGTCTTTAGATATGATATTTTAATCCCGCACTGATAACAATATGATGATAACACGATAAAAAGATGCTGACGCGAACGGCTCGTGTAAAACGCGCGGGAACTTATGTCCTTCCTTGAGGACATGGGGAATGAGCGGTATCATTGTAATGATTACGCTGACAACGTAAACACATCAGATCAACATCACTATTTATTATTTGTATTTTATTTTACAAATTTATATTACAGAATATTGACAGTTTTGCGTTTAGCCATTGTATTGTACCTATGTTCTTATTATTTATTTCATTGTACATTTTTATTTATTTGGAATATTTAAAATATGTCCCGTCGTGTAAAATGTTGATTTTGTTTACTCCTGATGTACTCGTGGAAGGACATATTCAAATTCTAAGTAAAAAATAATAATAAAATTTCTAAATGAAATTCTAGGTATACTTAGACACTTCTAAATAATATTCAAACAAAAAAAATTATTCTGGGAGTGAAAGGGTTAAGATTCACGTGATCGCGTATATTTTATTCACATGTATTGAAATTTAAAAAACGTGAATTTAATTCATGTATATTGAATCACGGATATTTATTTCACGTGTTTTTAAATATAATAATTACTAAAATTTCTTTTTTTATTATTTGTAAACTTGGTATTACCATTATTTTCGACAATTATTAACGACTTATAACAGTAAATATAAAACTAAACAAAATACATGAAGATGAAAACAAGAAGAACTAATATGTAATAACTTTTATTGCTCATCGACCGACAATATAATAATAATAGTCAAGACATAGATGGTATTGATTTATTTAATGAAATAAAAATATTTTGTCACATTTTAAATGAAAAAAAAAGTTCATTGGAATGTCTTAATGTTTTAAATACGACTTGCAATTCATTCCCTAATATTTCTATAGCTTTAAGAATTATGCTTACAATGCCAATAACTACAGCTAGTGCCGAAAGAGTTTTTCGAAGCTAAAGATTATTAAAAATTATTTGCGGACGACTATGGTTCAAGAGAGACTTTCTGACCTTGCCATTATTCTAATTGAAAATGAAATTTGTGAGAATTTAGATTATGGTGATTTAATTGCAACATTTTCAGAAGCAAAAGCGAGGAAAATTAATTTGGTTTAAATTTATATATTTGTATTTCAATATTCTACTTTTTTTTTTTTTATATAAACATCAATAATACAGTTAACGCCTAAAATTATAATAATTTATATAAGTGAATAATAAAATGTATTATTTACTTTTTCGCTATCGTAAAATTAAAAAATTATAATTATAATAAAACATTTTATTTATAATTAAGTATTTAAGTAGAGGGTGAGAACTAGGAGTGCCTCGCAATGATTTTTGGCCCCGGGCCTCGCAAATCCTAAGAGCGGCACTGTGTCCTTCCTTTAAATTGCCATCAAAATAATGTCTAAAATATATCATACACAATAGTTAATTAAAAAATAAATATAAATTAAATAACCAGACGCATACGATTTACCTCACTATGAAAATAATAACTATCGGAAATGACTAAGAATCTAGTTTTCTCTGTTAAAATACTAATTTCTTTTGAACATAAATCAGAAAACATAACTACCATAACTGTCTGTATTAAATAGAAAATATTAATATTTCTTATGGATGAAGTGAAGCGAAACTTCTCATAATACAATTTAATTCAAATTATTAGTAAGTGTGATATTATACTCATAACAATTAGAAACTTCGTTTTAACATGTTTTTCTATAACAAGAGTTATTTAATGTGCAATGTTAATAGAAAATCATAGTTCAATAAGAAAATTAAAAAAATGAAGTAATTGAATAATTTAGTTAGCAATGAATTTAATAAAAATTTTAAGCAGTTAAGTACATAATAATTATCAATAGCAATAGTAATCCAAATTTAAAGTTGATAGCTTTTCTGACACATATCTAAGGCTTAAAAATTTAAGCAGATCTAATTTAAATTCTAAATCTTATTGATTATTCTATTAAAAAAAAAATATAACTTTATAAAATTCAAGTTGTATTATCAATAATAATTAAAATATTAACTTCATATTTTTGTATCAGAATGTGTGCATCTCTAAATAAAAACAAAAAAAAGAACCGGATGGGCCTCGCTCTGCTGTACAGTTAGGGGTGGAGTGCACCTCGCTTATAGGATAGGTCATTATTATAATGGATTTGTTAAATTTGAATGCAATGATAGATATCATTGTATACGAATAACGATTCTGAACGGAGTTCATATGTTTGTCTAGGATATAATACATTGTTATTTATAAACATTGTAAAAAGTATATTTTATTTTGAAACGATAAATATATTTTTCAATTAGGATGGGTTGGCAGTTGCATACAGCGATATAGTTTGTCAGTCTAGAACATTCTACATTATATTATATTTTACATGTAATTTTTTGTCAATATTCGCTGTTCAAACGCTTATAAAAAAAAATTGTGCCTATGGATTTTAATAATTTTTGAATGACTTTAAGAACTACTTCTGTGGAATCTTCTATTAAATTTTCAAGTATTTTGTACGAGCCAAATTTTTTTTATCACCGATTATAAAAAAAAAATGTAAAAAAATCGAATATTTTAAATGCCTATAAGTGGCTTAAAAATCAATATAATATTTTGAAAAAAATATGACATAAAGGAAATACTTATCTTAACAGCTGGTAGAAATTTCAAAAATCTGCGACTTATACTTTTTGAATTATAAAAAATATTTAAAATCGTTTGAGAATAAATCGCTATTTTATGTAATTTCGTAAATATTTAAATTTCAAACAGTCATAAAATTTTTTCCTCTAATTCCGGTAGAAATTTTTTTAAATATTTTTGAAGAGTAGCTTATACATAACCTCGTGTTAAAAGTTTGAACCTTAAGTATGAACAGAAAAAATTTTATGAATTTTTAACTACAAAAAAACTTGCAAATTATCGTGATTTTTACATATTTCGTATAAATTGTAACTTTGAGCACTTATAAAAAAAAATTGTGACTTACGATTTTAGATTTTTTTTTATCAGTTAAGGAACAACTTATAAGAAACCTTGTATTAAATTTTCAAGATTTTCTAGGCAGCCAAAAAATTTTTATCGTTATTTAAAAAAAAAAATACTTAAAAATATTGAAAATTTCAATTGTCTATAAATAGCTTCATAAAAGTCAAAATACTTTGAAAATTTAATGGTGTATAGAGAACGCTAATCTAAACATTTGGTGAAAATTTCAAGTATTTACATCGATTAGTTTTTGAGTTATAGCAAAATAAAAAATTTGATTATGTCAAAAACTGGTTTTGCGTAAAAACTGCCGTTTTTCCCAAATTTTTTTATGGTTTTTCCCGTCGCATTTAAAAAATATTGGAAATTTTTAACTTTTGACCCCCCAAAGTACCAAATAGATTCACTTTCCTTTCAGAAAAGTTGCTACATAAGGCAATCGAAGCATTTTTACTGCCCCCAAAACGTGTCGACAGACACAAAAAAAAAAAAAAAAAGGAAATATCAAATCGTTTAGATAAAATATATAGCGATATTATTTGTACGTGGTTTCATCTCATGTTGAAGTTAATAAGGTATTAATAATAACCTATCGGGTAACACGATCCTAATCAATTATTACAGACAAACATAACGAATAAAGTTAGAATCTTTTGTAATGTAAATGCTATAAATTTTCAAAATTAAATATCTTAATAAAAGAAAGTATTGAAATAATAATAATTGTTTATACAACTGAATACAGATTGAAATTGTTATTATAATATATTATATTTTTTTCGTTTGTTTATCATACAGTTATTTTATAAAAAAAAAAAATCAATTTCAATTATAAGTATTTACTTATTAAAATCTCAAAAACAAACATTTTATTGTATGTTTAAATTCACTATGACGATTGCTCCTAAATGTCTTAGCAAAAAAAAAAAAAAACGTCTTTTCTGTCTATACAAATACAGTGATCCCGACCCAATACATGAGTATGACCGAGTTATTTTTAAGTTGATTGAGTATATACTGCATTTATATATATATATAGTTATAAACATAAAAAACCTCAAACCCGAAGACCGAAAATTGTTGTTTTTATTTGGCTGATGTAATGCGAAAGTGTCTATTGTTAGATGGTCGTATTCGTGAAAATGTAATATTTTTTTTTCACTCGCATCCCACTTGCACAAAGTAGAATGTTATGCACCATCTAATAATATTTATTTCTCACAAACACACACACACACACATACAAACATAACAAACGTAGAACATAATGCCGATGAAAAAGTATTTTTCATTAGAAAAATATTTCAGATTTTATAAATGTGCCAATATAAATAACTAGTGGACGATAAGATTAAATATGTGCGGAACTTATTTTCTCTGCGAATTGTTCGCCACGTGTCTATATACATCAAAATTTTGTAAATTACGAGTCGGAGCAAAAACTTGTATTTATTATTATCAATTATTGATATTATATTTAGCCAGATTTATTTGTTTTTTTATTTATGATATTGTTGACACCATTGAAAAACTATGATCGGAGTCATATAAGTCTAGTTTCTAGTCGAAAATACAGGAACAAATTATTTTGGTTTCATATTTTAAAGCAACATTTTTTTCTGTAAAACATCAAAAAGTATTTTTAATATTTACATAAGCAGAATTAAATAGAAATGTATACCGTAGAACACATTTTATTTATATTCATTTTAAATAACAATATGTTATAACCAACTGAAATGTAAACATTTCATAAAAAATTATTCAAAATAATATTGAATTCAAAAAAAGAATCGTAAAGTTAAGGCTTAACTAATATTTAAGTATTTTATATAATTATGATCTTTGAATAAATTCAATTGAAAATGATTAGTTAAGTATTAACATAAAATCTATGTTTTTATTTTGGTATTAATATTATTTCTTACATATTATTTCAAACAATTTAATAATTAATAAAAACGAAAATATTAAAACAATTATTCAAAAAAAAGATTTTTTTTTAAACGTAGACTCACCGCAAATATTGATTATGTACGTAATTATTATTACTATATATATATATATATATACATATTGGCTATAATTGCCTATTATTGAAATCCATTCTACAAAATTTCAAGCGAGTTAAGTACACACGTTTTAGTCTGTACTTTAATTGCACATAATGATTTTGCCATATTTATCTGGTTATTATCCACCAGAAGTTTATAATCATAGCATAGTATATAATTGTTACACATTTTATAGAAATTGTATTATTTTTTTCAATACATAATGCTTTTGTTGTTGTTGTTTAAACTATTTGTTGTAAGTTTGATATTCTTCTTTCTTAATACGATTTGTTTAAAATAAATTTTTCCTTTGGAATATATAAAATTATAAGTATATTTTAACCTTTTTAAAAAACTCATCAATTAATTAAGGCAAAAAAAATAAGAATAATTATAATTGTTTTACGAATAGATTGAAAATAAGCTCTAAACTTCTATATAGCTTTAACATTTTTGATAAAAAAATAAATTGACCGAGAAAACGAGTGATTAAAGTTAGAAATTTTATTTTTGACGAATAAAAATAAAAATATATGTTTTTACATTCGAATATAACTTTTTATTTAACTTATAATAAATACCACAGTGAAATAAAAAATATTCAGTTCAATATTATATGTTAATTTATAATTGTTATAGAAAGCTGAATAATTATAGTCAATTTTATTGAAGTGCATTTCTTGATTTTACAATATGTTATACTACTTCTACGTTTAATTAATAAATTAATTTTTACAAATGAATAAATATTATGAAAACTTTATTTATACTGAATATTTTATTATAATACTGGGTTTTATAAAATATAAAAGTAATTCATGAAAATAAAAAAAAACAAAATTTATAAAATAACTTGATTAATTGTAAGTAGAGTGAAGTAAGGTATTTGCATGGCATAGGCAGTTTAGTAATATTATTTATTGGACGTATAATGTAATTATTAATGACTGAAAATGACTGTGTTTTTAAGGATCAATGCAATTTTCAAGTCAACCGTGTAGTAAAGAATTGCATTATACGTTCAACAAATAATAACACAAAATTGCCTATGCTATAAAAATGTCTTACTTCACCCTATTATACATTTGTTTTTCAGCTGCTGCAGTATTATTAATACTTTGCTGCAAATACTTAATAATTCTACTATATAATAATAAATATTATAGGTCAGCTAGAATCAATAGAAAAATCAGTTTTTAATAAACTATTTAAAACTGAGTTTTTCGTGTTCAATACATTAATCCATATTGATCGTTTTATGGCATCAGTTTTCATCGCAATAAGACCATATTGTGTAACTAATTTTATGAAGGTATAAATATAATACGTGATACAGTAGCCTCGATAAAACATAACATGTGTATTGAATATTTAAGCTATATTTTCAAACAAAAGAATAACGAATGCCGCAAGAAAATGTAGTATTATTAAATCACCAACGTTAACGTAATTTAACCGTATTTACATTGTTCGAATTTATTCAGTATCCATACTCATAATACAAAATAAATAAAACAAAACGTGCACTTATCATTGGCCATTTTCAATAATGCAGCCGTGGTAGTTTACAGCAACTGGCGGATTATCAAACGAACGTTATCATTTAAACCAATAATTTCCAATATCCAATTATTTACTTCCAATTAATTACTTTTTAATTTAAATGTATTTTTAATATTTCAATGGCATTCAATAACGCTTAATGGCTGTATAAGTATACATACATTTCTTGTGGGCCCCTGAATTATATTTTGTATGTTAATGGACAAAACTCTGATCAGCTGCTTTGAAATGTCCATGAAACGAAAAATACAAAACACTCATCCGATCGGATATTTTTTAAGTAAAAAATTATGTTTCACGAAACACATTAACCGTCACATATTTTTACTTTCGATACACACCTAATGTCGATTGAACTCAAAATCCGAGCATCGGAAACGCGTATAGACCATTATTGCGTGCAACACGAATTGGAAAACGAAAGCGTGTGAGTTGTCGCCACGAAAATGCAACGATGTTCGGTGGAACACGTTGAAAATCCGTTAGTCGTAATAATAATAATAATAATAACAATATTATCGTTCGGTAATAAATCGAATGGTTTACGGAAACAATGGGCGGACGATTTCCGTGCGCCGCAGACTGTGTCGATATCGTTACGACGTTCGGCTACGATAACGCTTTTACGTTGATATTGCTCGTAATTATCGACGAGATTCTCCGCTCCGTCGGGGCATGCACGCCGTCGACGTTAGCGTTCAAACGCCACCGAAACGGTCACCGTTCAAAAGCGCACATGGGTTTTCACTTTTTCCCCGAGCACAGACAAACACGTGCACGTCGTCCGTTATAATAATAACAACGATGACAGCAAGACGGTTCGACGTGCACGTATTGTTCCGGCGACGTGCTCGAGTAAACGTGTGCGCGTCGCGGCCCCAACAGTATGTGATGATGTTTCTCATGCGGACGCACGCGTTTGTTTCTGTCCACACAGGCCTGAAAACCGTTGCAGCGACCGGAGACGACGAGCCTGGTGCGCCGGCGTCACCATGAGCGTCGTGAAGATATTGGCGATCGTCGTGGTCACGTCCGTCGTGACGATCCTGTGCATCCGGTCGGGTCAGGCCATGGCCAAGGCTTCGTTGCCGCCGCTGATCGGCAGACCGGAAGCGCACGACCGTGGCAATACGGCGGACCCGATGACTTCTGACCACGTGACCGGATCAACCGTAGCTCCGAACGCCACCACTTCCGGTCCAGGCACCGCATCCGTTTCCTTTGCCGCCGAAAATCGGACGGACCGCTTGGTACCGGAAACGGGAAACCGGACCGGTGATGACGATGCGATAGTGTTGACCGCCAGTAGATCCTTGGACGCCGTCGGCACGGTGGATGATGGGCATCCTTCGGAGTCCAGGAGCAGATCACTGCCTATCGTCGTCCGAGGGAAGCTGATCCGACAGACACCCTATCCGGCCGACCAACAGACCATTGACGATGACGACGATGACAGCAACAAGAGAGCGAACATAATAGTCGACACCGGGGTATACCACGTGGATAATGGGTACGTACCGAATAGGTAATCGATTGAATGCAGCCTTGCGTCTTGAAAGCCTCGAACGCAAAAACAAAGTAAAACTGGTTAGATTAGCACCGCATAAAAATTAAACGAAATTGGTCAGTGTATCTCGATGGAAATGAAAAGGACAATACTACAGTTCGATTTAAAGCAATCCGACAAAAGACACTTTTATTCTGCAATCCGTATTCTCCGTTCAACTCAATACCACATAAATTAATGCACTACTCTTTACTGCGGTCCCCAAACTTTTTCGACCCTCAACATCCTTATGAAAATGAGGTTTTCTCATGTCACCCTTCATAAATCTAATGAATTTTTTTTTTTAGATAAAAATAAATATAATCAGAAAAAATTAAAATAGATAACCATATTACGTTCGGGCGTCAATTTAAAGAAAACAAGGTGCCGTTACCCACAATTGAGGAACCGTTTTGCTATATACTAAATAGGATGAAGATTTATTTTCAATTACATTTCTAATCATTAAAATTAAATTAATAAAACTAACTGAATCATAAATCTTCATACAATTTCTACATTCTATTTAATCTTATGTAATTTTGTATTTCTTTGTTAATTATATATTATCAATTCTTAAATCCAAAATTCGAATGTTATATTATTTTGGTTTATTCGTACGTAGATCAAATGTTAACATATAGTGTCTTAAACTATCACAACAGTCAAATTTCATATTTACGTGGTACATAGTAAATACATTGATTTGACTATTTATTTCATCGCACTCAGTAGTAAATGTTGGGGCGATACGATTTTAATAGGTTATAGAATACACCCAAACATAAGAGTAAAAAAACTTTTCTAAAGTATTTAAATACATTTTTCGAAAAGTATATAAAATGTTGTACTATTAATCAAACAATATTCTAAAAATATAAGCGAATTGTATTTTAATTTTATAGTTGGGTTAATACCTCACCGTGGACAATTTGACATATTTACCACTTTTCCATCTTTAAGGATTTAAGATTAAAATTAGTATTCGTGATAATACTTTTTAATTTTTTTATGACATACAATTTGCAATTATTGATTGACTAGCCGTCTAAAAGTTTTAACGGATACGTAGTGTATAATCTTAGCCATTTAGCTGAAGTTACTTTAATGACCTTAGGGTTTTAAAATTTTCAACGTTTAAATACATAATGTCTTAAGTTAGATATATGAGTTGTCTTAAATAAGTTATGTCTTCTTACGAAGATTACTTTAAACATCATTATGTGATATTTTTAACCTAATACATCTCTGTTTCAAGCTACTTAAGATTAAATATCTTCATCAAAATATTAAAAAAAAAAAAAATGCAAAAATTCTTAAATAGAAATATTTATGATATTTAACTACAATGTATTGTTTAAAAAATTATTCCGGCATTTATTATACTTATAATGTTAAATCGGATTCGAAAGATTGAGTTCGTAATTGTATGTAGACAATTTTGATTATTTAATTAAATCAAATTAATTATTCCATTATATAGGTACTTATTTATGCCTATTATTAATCAGCCAACGGTATTACGCTCATGTTTTAATGTTGGCTAGCAATCTAAATATTTTGTACACGAAGAATCGTTCACAGTTTGACTATCCATCGCTACCTAATTATTTTAATTCATCTCTATTTTGTATTGGCTAATAATTCCGGGTGCTTATTTAAGTAAATCATTCATAATTTTATTCGGTCAACAATATCAGTTAATAATATTTAGCCACTCAAACATATTGTATTACTTATATTAAAGAATAAGAGAGTGGGCCCATGTAACATATGCACATTTACCGGGCGGCGATGAACTACTCATTACTTATAATAATTGAAAAGTTCACAAAGCCGTAGAGGACATTATTTTGTTCCAGACCGCTAAATATTAGTTTTTAGAATGTATCGAAGACAATTTTCTGAAAAATAAAAAGCTAAATTTACTGTTTATAAGAAACTGAATATATTTTAAAATTCAAGATATTATATTAGCTATAACTTATTCATGTAGAATAAAACACAACTACTTATTTTGCACTATCAACTTAAATCAGTTCTAACGTTCTGATTTTGTCGGGAAAACCTAGAGCTTTAAATGTTGTTTCAATTTTGTTGTCTCTCTACGCAACCGACTCACAACTGTAATACAATGTTTATGTTTTTTGCGAGGTTTTTTGCAACTCTTACGATAAACCGAACACACAAATTCGTTTTTCGATGCGCAAATTGACATAATAATTATAGTATTTTTAATCTGCTTTTCCGTCGACAGACCTTATACGAAACAAATTGATTACAATCAATACTCATCGACTGACACGGACACATCGGTGGCCCAAGAGGACGGATCGACCAGCTACCACAACTCGTACGACTTGACCTACACCGTGGGCGAGCACCCAAATGACGGGAACGGTTGGAGCCCTGGGAGCCAACCGATACCGATTTACGGAACGGGATCGCCTCATCCGAGTGGAAACCCGGTGGTGTACCCGATGGGCCGTCCGCCATACGGGTCGTCGGTCCCGTATCCGTATCCCGTGGGCCACGGCGCGGGCGCAGGCTACAACAAGCAGCCGCCGATGCACGTGTACTACGGACCGCCGCCGCTCGTCGGCCACAACGGACACTATAAGCACAACGGCCAGGTGGAACAGCACAACGTGCACAGCCCGATACAGCAGATACAGATGTTCACGGACAAAATCGATTGGCACAAGGTCGGCATCCTGGCTCTATTCAAGATCGGCTTGGTCAAGCTTAAGGTGTTCGGTTTCCTCAAAATACTGTTCCTATTGCTTTTCAAGCTCAAGATGTTCCTGATCGTGATGTTCTTCAAGTTCCTGCTGATCGCCAAGCTAACGAAGTTATTCAAGTTGATCATGATACCACTGTTCATCCTCGCGCTATTGCCGGTCATCGCCGGATTCTTCTCCGCTCCGATGCTCGTCGGCGGATTGTTGTCCATACCTGGCCGCATAATCGAATACCTGACGGAGCCGGTGTTCGCGCCCGTTGCGGCCACCGCGGCTACCGCGTACTCGGCCACCGGTGGGTCCAACGTACTGCCGACCATAACGTCCGCGAAAACCGGTGGCGGCGGCGGCAGTGGCTCGGATCTGTCGAAGCCCGGCGGCGGTGAGCTGAACGTGTTAAACAAGCGTCGGCTGGAATCGCTGAGACTATTTGATCCGGCGAAGACCGTGCTTCGGAAGCTAATGGACTCAGAAAAATGCGTTGAGCGGATAGCGTGTCGAATGGCCGTAGCCGAGAAGACCGGTATCCTGCCTATCTGGATCAATCGGTGAGAATTGATTTATTTTTAGTTTTATTAAAGTTAGAGTATTATGCGAATTACGTGCAGTACATCCGAGGAAGATACACCAATTGCGGTATATCCTGCCACAGAGGAGAGAATCATATTCCTTTTTTCATATGAACCGTTGCGATAAAGACTACAAATGTTTATATTTTAATTAATCGTTTATATAGATTTAGAACATTTAAAAACAACTCGTATTTTATTATTTTCGAAAATTGGAAGATGGCTATTTTATAGAGTTTACTATACTTTAAGAATACATTTTAGAATTTATCTATAAAATTTATTTGGCTGTCCAAAAACTCTTGAAAATTTAATAATAAAATTAATAGAATTAATTTAATAAAATTTAATAGAAGATTTATTATTAGTTATACTTATCGAAACTAAAAAATATATTTTTTTATAAGTCCATAAAGTTATTTTGCAGTTGAGAATTCATAAAATTTTTTATGTTTATACTTAAGGTTCAAAATTTTAACACTAGGTTATCCATAAGCTACTCTTCAAAAGTCTATAAAAAAATTTCTACCAGACTTAAAGGAAAAAATTGTATGACTGTTTGAAATTTAAACTTTTACGAAATTGCATAAAATATCAATCTATAAACATTTATCTTCAAACGATTTTTAATATTTGTTATTATTCAAAAAGTATAAGTCGCAAAAACTTGAAATTTTTACCAACTATTAAAATGGGCATTTCCTTTATGTCATATTTTTTTCAAAATATTTTAATGATTTTTAAGCTATTTATAAGCATTTTAAATATTCGATTTTTTTATATATATATTTTTTTTTTATAATCAATGATAAAAAGAACCGGATGGGCCTCGCTCTGTTGTACACTTGGGGGTGGAGTGCGACTCTTTATAGGATAGGTCATTATAATGGATTTGTTAAATTTGAATTCAATGATAGGTATACGAAAAACGATTCTGAACGGAGATGATATGTTATATCATAGAATATAATAGTCTAGAATATAATACATTGTTATTTATAAATATTGTAATAAGTATATTTTATTTTGAAACGAAAAATTTAGAAAAATTGTCTATAAATAAGTCAAAATATGTCAAAATACTTTGAAAACTTAACCATGTATAGAAAACGTCAATATAAAGATTTGGTGAAAATTTCAAGTTGTTGCAGTTTTTCGTTTTTGAGTTGGAGCATTTTAAAAAAAACCGATATCTTTGTCAGTCTAGAATATTATACATTATATTATATTTTACATGTAATTTTATGTCAATATTCGCTGTTCAAACGCTTATAAAAAAAAATTGTGCCTATGGATTTTAATAATTTTTGAATGAATTTAAGAACTACTTCTGTGGAATCTTCTATTAAATTTTATAAAAAAAAAAATGTAAAAAAATCGAATATTTTAAATGCCTATAAGTGGCTTAAAAATCAATATAATATTTTGAAAAAAATATGACATAAAGGAAATACCAATCTTAACAGATGGTAAAAATTTCAAAAATCTGCGACTTATACTTTTTGAATTATAACAAATATTTAAAATCGTTTGAGAATAAATCGCTATTTTATGCAATTTCGTAAATATTTTAATTTCAAACAGTCATAAAATTGTTTCCTCTAATTCCGGTAGAAATTTTTTTAAAGATTTTTGAAGAGTAACTTATAGATAACCTAGTGTTAAAATTTTGAACCTTAAGTATGAACAGAAAAAATTTTATGAATTTTTATCTACAAAATAACTTGCAAATTATCGTGATTTTTACATATTTCGTATAAATTGGAACTTTGAGCACTTATAAAAAAAAATTGTGACTTACGATTTTAGATTTTTTTTTATCAGTTAAGGAACAACTTATAAGAAACCTTGTATTAAATTTTCAAGATTTTCTGGGCAGCCAAAAAAATTTTATCGTTATTTAAAATAAAAATACTTAAAAAAATTGAAAATTTCAATTGTCTATAATCGTCATTCTTCCATTCGACGGTGCTCCATTCCGGTATAACTTCATGTTTGATCTCAAGTTATACACATTATTATTATATTAATATTCGAGTTACTAGTCATTTTTCTAATGATAGAATATCATTACCCTTGTCCATTTATAAACCACTCGTTTTTCGTTTCAGAGTGTTACATCAGGTATCGAAGTTCGTCCCAAGCAAAAAGATGGTATCATATTTCAAAGCTTTCGATGAAGTGAACAATGAAATCTACACTCAAACGGAGACTCCAGACAATTGGGCAAAATGGTGTACAGAACGTTACAACTGTAGCATTACTCACGCTTCATCTAAAGCAATGAATTTGACGGATATAAAACAATAATCGGTTTAACAATGTACCTCCTCTTTTTGTTAATCATGTTCAATAATTTATGTAATCATATTTAAGTTGAAAATTTCTCGAGTAACGTTAAACGATATTGCGTATTGTACATTGGCGTTTCCACACGAAATATGTTTATTCCTATTAGATATAAGTTGTAACTAAAATGTATAATTATGTACTTAAATAATATATATAAAACATATAACATATATTATTTATATACGCTAACAAGAATACGTCTCAAATTTGTTTTCTTGTACTTACTACTAAGTAAATCCTCTTTCACCATTCTCAATACTTTTGCCGACGACACTTGTATCTTAGCCTCCGATTCTGATCCCACAATAACAAGCTTTAAACTCCAACACCACCTCAACTTACTCGAAAATTGGTTCACACTATGGAAAATAAAAATTAGTACAAACAAATCTACTTTAATCGCAGATACAGTGTACAAAATAAAGCAGTCCATTTTTTAACAATTGGCTAAATAAATGTTGAACTACCCAAAATTATTCATCGTATTGTAAAAGGTTGTGTAATTGTTTCTACATTGGCTAAAATAATATAAGTATTTACGTATTTACAATTGCGAATTTACTCTTGACCAGTGACAATTTACAATTGTAAATTAGAGCTGACAAATGAAGTTTTTAATGTTTAACATTGATGTACGTATTATTGTACGATTTTTCTTCCATGTTAATTCAAAATTGAACTTCATCGAGATTCATAATTTTGACTATTTACATATTTGGTATAATTGTACAATAATATGAATTAATAAATTGGCCCCGTTGGTCATCTACTGTGACCATCACTGCTCATATGTCAATCAATAGACCAAAAAAAAAATGTGACAGATGCAGCAAATTAACTTTCTGCTGCATCTGTGCGCACGTCTATTCTGTAGTAGGTACTTGCGTTCGAGCTCGTTTTATATTTTGACACAACCTAGTCAACGTCGATTTGTTCTATGCTATTTAGGTTATAGGGCTTTTGGCGAACGGTTCTAATATAATTTCGTGGCATATCTACTCAGTGAAAGATGTAGGCAGGTAGGTAAAAACTATAAATACATAAAAAAAAAAGAACCGGATGGGCCTCGCTCTGCTGTACAGTTACGGGTGGAGTGCACCTCGCTTATAGGATAGGTCATTATTATAATGGATTTGTTAAATTTGAATGCAATGATAGATATCATTGTATACGAATAACGATTCTGAACGGAGTTCATATGTTTGTCTAGGATATAATACATTGTTATTTATAAACATTGTAAAAAGTATATTTTATTTTGAAACGATAAATATATTTTTCAATTAGGATGGGTTGGCAGTTGCATACAGCGATATAGTTTGTCAGTCTAGAACATTCTACATTATAATATATTTTACATGTAATTTTATGTCAATATTCGATGATCAAACGCTTATAAAAAAAAATTGTGCCTATGGATTTTAATAATTTTTGAATGACATTAAGAACTACTTCTGTGGAATCTTCGATTAAATTTTCAAGTATTTTGTCGTAGCCAAATTTTTTTTATCACCGATTTTAAAAATAAAATGTAAAAAATCGAATATTTTAAATGCCTATAAGTGGCTTAAAAATCAATATAATATTTTGAAAAAAATATTGCATAAAAGAAATACCAATCTTAACAGCTGGTAGAAATTTCAAAAATCTGCGACTTATACTTTTTGAATTATAACTTATATTTAAAATCGTCTGAGAATAAATCGCTATTTTATGCAATTTCGTAAATATTTAAATTTCAATCAGTCATACAATTTTTTCCTCTTAGTCCGGTAGAAATTTTTTTAAAGATTTTTGAAGAGTAGCTCATAGATAACCTAGTGTTAAAATTTTGAACTTTAAGTATGAACAAAAAAAATTTTATGAATTTTTATCTACAAAATAACTTGCAAATTATCGTGATTTTTACACATTTTATACAAATTTGAGCATTAAGGGCTTATAAAAAAAAATTAAGTTAACCGATCACCGATATTTTTTAGTTACAATAAGTTTAACTTATTATAAACCTAGTATACAATTTTCAAGAGTTTTCGCTCAACCAATTAAATTTTATAGATGTTTAAAAACAAATATTTTACAATAATCGAAAATTTAAATTGTCTATAAATAAGTCAAAATATGTCAAAATACTTTGAAAACTTAACCATGTATAGAAAACGTCAATATAAAGATTTGGTGAAAATTTCAAGTTGTTGCAGTTTTTCGTTTTTGAGTTAGAGCATTTTAAAAAAAACCGATATCTTTATCAGTCTAGAACATTCTACATAATATTATATTTTACATGTAATTTTATGTCAATATTCGCTGTTCAAACGCTTATAAAAAAAAATTGTGCCTATGGATTTTAATAATTTTTGAATGACTTTAAGAACTACTTCTGTGGAATCTTCTATTAAATTTTCAAGTATTTTGTACGAGCCAAATTTTTTTTATCACCGATTATAAAAAAAAAATGTAAAAAAATCGAATATTTTAAATGCCTATAAGTGGCTTAAAAATCAATATAAATCATGTCGACAGACATAAAAAAAAAAACACACATCATTGTAAAATCAATACATTCTTCACTCCGTTCAGAATCTAAAAAAATAAAATAGATTCCATCACTCCGTTCAGAATCTAAAATGTAATTTGTAAAAACGTGATTTTGCATAAAATTTCCAGTTTTTTCGTAATTTTTTTATCGATTTTTTCGATTTTTTTAAAAAATATTGAAAAAGTTTAATTTTTGACTTGCCAAAGTACCATCTACATTCACTTTCCTTTCAGAAAAGTTTCTGTTTAAGCAAATCGAAGCATTTTTACTGTCAAAAAAGGTGTCATCACACACAAAAAAAAATTAAAATTAAAAAATTAAAAAATTAAAAAAAAAACTCCGTTCAGAATCTAAAATAAAATATATAGCAAATGAATTACATATGTTAGACATTACCTGCTAAAACCATGTCCATATAATTGAGATCTACCAAGAAATCGTTGTTGATCACACCATTGTTTTTGGACAGTTTCGACGTGAACTCTTCGCGTACCCTGTCCTGTATATGCGTTTTCAGCGCCAACTCGTACAGGCAAAAACTTAAAGTGGTAGAAACGGTTTCGAATCCGGCGGCGAACATGACGAACGCGTTGGCCACGATTTGCGATTCCGTAAATTTTTCTAGATCGAAAAAAGAAAGTCGGTACATGTACTCAGTGGCATAGCCAGGGGGGTTAATGGGATGTTTTCTCCCGAAATTTTTCTTTTATTTTGTAAAATATATAATCATCTTAAGATATAATGACATATCATGCCATCACAACTTCCACAGTTTTAACAAACTAAATACTAACACATTTTACTTTTTAACTTGTGTTTAATCGGCTTGTTAAAATTAAAAAGTAAGCATTCATGTATAGAGAATCAAAAATTTTAAATCCCTATCTAAAATATTTTTTCTAGCTACGCCACTGCACGTACTACTATCAGTCGCACGGCCAGTCGTCGCGACGGTGCTTTTCGCTTACCGTCTGGCGGTAGGTCCGTGTTCAACACCAGATCCTTTCTGGCCTGCATGAGAACATTGACGAAATCGTTGCGGACCACGTTGTTCTTCTCTCGGTGCACGATGATCTCGTGGAACGCGGAGTTGAAGAACTCGACCGCGTCCGATGGAAAGTCCGGGATCCTGAAGATTTTCAATAGCACGGGACTGATGAGGAGGCACAGCTCACGGAACAGGGTCCAGAGCGACGGCCGGAACAGCGTCTTGCCGTATTTGCGGAACGTGGACCCGTCGTCGCTCACCGCGTTCAGCTGGAGGCCGAACGCGCACGAGCCGATCACGTCCGTGCAGTACTTGCCCAACACGTCGCGCACCTCCATATCGCTGCCGCCGTTCAGCACTGTGTCGCGCACGTTCCTCATCAGCTCGTCACCGCACCGCTGGATCTGATCGTGCATCAACTTTAGCTTGCCGGACGTGAACGCCGGGCTCAGCTTGTTGCGTATCGACTTCCACCGCGGGTTGTCCATGAAGAACAGATTGTCGGACAACGAGTTGGCCTCGAAATCCGAGTACACGCCGCGGTCGGCGAAGCTCGAGAAGTCCCCGATGAGCAACCGGTTGATCAGCTCCGGGTCGCGGATCATCAGGTACGGCGTGCGCATCTGGTACATACCGCCGTACTTGTGGCCGGCCAGCTGGTAGTACGCGTCGCGGTAAAAGTCTACCGGGTGCACGAGGCCCGTGGCCACGCGCAGGAAGTTGCCGAACAATGGGACCACGGGACGCATGTAGGGCACGCCGAGGTTAAAAAATTTGATTTTGTCGAAAACTGGTTTTGCGTAAAAACTCCCGTTTTTCCCTTATTTTTTTAGGGTTTTTCCCGTCGCATTTAAAAAATATTGGAAATTTTTTACTTTTGACCCTCCAAAGTACCAAATAGATTCACTTTCCTTTCAGAAAAGTTGCTACATAAGGCAATCGAAGCATTTTTACTGCCCCAAATCGTGTCGACAGACACAAAAAAAAAAAAAAAAACACACATCATTGTAAAATCAATACATTCTTCACTCTGTTCAGAATCTAAAAAATTTAAAAATAAATTGTAAAATGCCACATTTTTTTATTTTTGGCTAATGGCCTCAAAATATCTAAATCAAGCCTTGAAAATAGTCACTATTATCAATATTCAAATTAATATACTGTTTATTTATATATATATATATATAGGTACAACTTACTTATAATATTAAAAATTTATTTTTTTATGTCACAATTTTTTTTTTTTTTTTTAGTAACAAATCATTATTATTCAAATGATTATTTAAAATCGTTAATCAAATTATATTTTATACGTTTAAATCAATATAAAATATTTTAATTAAATTATTGTTAGTTATTAATTTATAATATTAGGTATTTATTCTAATGCCTAATCATAAATTGGTTTTGAAAAGTAATTTAAATGCATTTTATTAATATATAATAAAAAAATTATATTTGTTTTTAATATAAATTTCAAAATTATTTCAAATAATAATGATTTAATATATATTTTTTTCTTTTACTAAAAATAATAAAAAGCAAATTTATGAACAAAAAATCAGGTAAGTCCATAATTTTTTCCTATTTTAATTCATAATATTGTTTGTGTTATTATTATAATTTGAATACAAAATATCAATAAATAAAAATAAATTCTACATGTTTTTATTTAAACATAAAATGTTTGATAAATTTTAAGGAATTTAAATGTTTTTTTCTTCTGAAAATAATTTAAAAGTGAACACACCAGTTTGTTGCACTAGACTCTTATTTATCATGGTCGCGACTACATACACGGAGTCGGTACGTGACCAGTTCAACAGAAAAATAATTTAAAAATAGTTAAAACGCTTTAGTTGATAATCTTAAGACCACACTATGAAACACATCGATATAATGTTATATCGACTTTAATTTACTTTTTCGTACTTCAACTATTTTAATAAAAATAACACCAGGACAGTATGTGGTGCCCTTAATTCCATAGCTGTGTAGAATTACAGTCTACACTGATTATACCTTAATCTTAGACAAGGAGTGTCTATTATTTAATAAAATTGTATTATTTTATGTAGATGAACTGTTATAGTGTTATAGTGTATTATGTTCCAATTATTCAATTGTATTATGTATTTAATTTAATAAAAACTATGAACATGTTAACGCTATCTGTTGAATTCCGTAGTAGTCATCGAGTAGACTCTAGTGTGTGTACAGCGCTATCTATTTTATAATTAGTTAACTATACGAAAATCTAATATTATGTATACAAATGCTCAACAAAAATATTCTTCATTTTTATTGACATAGTATGTATTCTAGTATCTTTAATAATTCAAATAATATTTTAGCATAATGAACAATACGAATATTTGTAATTTTTTTTTCAAAATAATATTTTTATAAATATCAGTGCAATTAATTTCAATGGCATTTTTAATGAACTCTGATTGTTAACATTTTTGTTTCGATACTTATTGAATTAGCAAGATAAATGTTGTTTCTACTTTAACATGTAAAATATATCAACAATAAGTGAAACACAAAAATTTAAAATCGGCCATAATGCACACTCTTCTCAGTAAGTGAAACAGGAACTTCATTCTTAGTCGCAACTCGTAAGTATACAAACTGTAAAATATATGCACAGAATATGATTTTTTTAATGCTTTTTATATTATTTATAAAATATAGAAAGTAGGGATAAAATCGAAGATACGTCAGAATATTCATATTTAATCGAGCATCAAGTTAGTAAAATAAAGCATCTAGTGGAAATAAGTTAAACAATATATTATATTAGTATACAATTGAATTATTGATTTGATTTAAAAACAAATTAAATATAATAATGAAACCAGAAAGTTATAATGGCACATTGATCAATTTAGGTATAATTTGTAGTTACTTAATTATTGTTTAGTAAAAATGTTCACAATAAAGTATGTAAATCACACATGAATATCTTAGTTATCCATCTTTAATCTTTAAACCTCCTTAATGTCCCAATTTGTCTAGTAAATCGAACATGGTCTGGGACCTTTTATAAAATAATAATCAAATTAATTAATAAACTGGGCAAGAAAACTGGTTGTCAGAAAAGTCGGTTTACGGATGATAATTTTACATAATAACGTCATAAAAAACATTGATAAAAAATTGCACACTTATTAGTTGAATTTAATTATTATCACTGAATTATCTTTAATTTGTATAATAAAAAAGTTAATTGAAAAATACAATTTTTTACACACACATGCACACAGTGTACCGGCTGCGTACCATAAATAATAAAGCGACGAACACGGTTATCAGCGACCTGGCACGCGTATTATTTTATGCTCCCAGCTCAAAAACACGTTATCAAGTAAAATTAACGACCATAAACCGACAAGTAAATTAATTATTTTATAAATTACTATATTATTTATTAATCAAATTAATGTTGATGAAGTGTTAATTTAAAACGATTAAATTGAAATCATAAATTAAATTTTTAAAACTGAAGCTTTTGAAAAGCCCGTCAAAACTTGTTTGATATAATATTATATTCCTTTGCACTGCATAATAATATATTCCCTTTCAAATATTATTTACAGTTTTTGAAAATTTAAATTAAACTTGCTAATCCCGTGCACTTCGTTGCTCGTTAAATACACCAACTCTATATGACTCTAACTTTGTTCAATTCGTTATTTAATAATCAGTAGATGATGTTCTAAATTTATCTTAAGTTTTCTCTCCGGAATAAAAATTCTGATTCACAGCAGTATATTATCAGGTAGGCAATCTACCTGCGGTAGATCGCGGACCTAGTGCTGTTTGTACGTACCTTAGTGTATGATTTAAATCTAATGAAGTATCAAAGTTATACCAAGTTTGACATAATGCGGTGGATTAATATAATCAATTAATACATAATCCTAACCTAACCTTAACGTACTAAAATCCGTAGTATAGAATTGTATTAGTATTTCGAACTATTTCCATTGCACAGAACGATGTCATTTGAAAACCTGAATTTAATGTTCTAATTGACTTCAGAAACACGTTAGAATCTGGATCTGTACAGATAAGTAAACCGTTCAATGATTCAGGTGGTGTTTCAATTTCAGGTAATTGCATCTTTCCTGACGCGCAACACATCCCGACTGGCTCATTTTTAAATTTGAGAGCATGGCAGTGCGGGCATTCCTTGTCCATAGTACAAATTACTACTTTTGAATGAACATAATATTCAATATCGGGCTCATACTGGAATGCTAGACGCAGGAATGAATCAGATATAAATGTTTGATGTACCTGTTGGCGTAGTTGGTCATTTGCTCTGCGTGAGTCAACTACGAATCATTCGCACTATCGGATTGGCAATTGTTCGTCTGTTATTTGCGCTCTTCTATTTCTCATGTTTATAGCTGCATTTGTTCTACGACAAAAATTGGCATTCTGGCGTCTTCTTAGAATTTTTAATGACACAAACAAATAGAAAATATTCAAAGTACTTATTTATGTTTTTTTTTTTTTGGTTACCTCGCAACGTCGGGTAATTCATTATATTAACCACTAATAAATAAATATTATTCTCAAATCTTATAACCTCCATAAACAAAAACAAAAATTTCTATCGTAAATCTCAAAATTCCTGTTTGACCATCTCCCGGGGGTGGAGTTAGGTCCATATATAAACCCTATAAACCCGCTCCACGACATTCTCTATCATTTAAAAAAAAAATCAAGATAATCGGCCCAGCCGTTCTCAACTGATGCAATTTCGAATTTTTTGTCTCCATTTTTATATATATAGATAATTTAATATAGATAATATAATCACGAACAATTAGTTAGAGAAACAAACTGAAATAAAATCAATGTCAATGAGGGGAAAAGTCGTGCCCACCCACATGCGTATGAGAATATCATTAATTTTTAGCAGCGTGCGCGGCCGCTCACGAACGGAGAATATTTTTCGTTATATTCGAACATAGTAGAACGCTCAGCTCAGGCGGGACGTGCTTTTTCGTGCATGCAGCCGACATTCATCGATTTATTAAACGTTATCACGTCAACAAGTCTAATCTTAGTACTTACTTATTGCTATCGATCTGTTGCCTAGTTAGTACGATAGTGTGGTTAAAATTGCTAAACATTAAAAATTGTAAAGTGTTGGCAGACTAGTGAGTCACCGATTGCAAACGATAAACCGTTAAGTTTACTGGAATGTGGTGGCGGCAGCAGCGGAAAAATGGACGACCGAACAAACAGATGGACCATCTATCATGATGTATACGAGTCGGGCGATTCGAACGCGAGTGACCACGTTGTTGTTAGGTACCAGCAATCCGGTAACCCGCAGGCGGACGAGATCCAGCTAACGATGGATTCCCCCCTCCCCCCCCAAGCGGCTGCTGATCGCAGAACCGCCCGCCGGTGGCGAGTATAGGATAACGATCGACGGGCACCGACTAGAACCATGCGCCCGCCGTCGTCGCTGACCACGGTCTCGATCCAAATACCGCGGTCCATTGGTGCGCGCTTGGCATCGTAGCGCTCGTCAAGTTTGCGTTGTCCGCGTTCAAAACGTTCGCCGTAGTCAACGCCACGATACTGATACTGTTCGCGTTTTCCCCGATACTCGAGCCATCGATACTGTCGATCCCGGCGCGCGTGCTGCACTTGCTGACGGCGACGGTGCTCGTAGCCGCGGTGCCCGGCGGCCCGTGACATCCCTGAGCAGCAGTCCAGTGGCGAGGGTGCCGGTCGACTTGGCGAAACAACAGACCCGACCATCGGTTACTGGGACGACCGACCAACCGTAGCGGTTCTCGTTGCACGCGGCCGCTCTTCACTGATTCGACTTCGACGCGGACACCCCTAACGAACGGCATCACGAGTCGAAACGGCCGCGTGACCCACCTGAAACGGTTTCCCGTGAAATGATGGACTCGGAAAATGCGTGGAAAATATTGCTTGGCGGATGGCCCTAGTCGAGCGATTCGGTATCATGCCGTTCTGGACGCGTTAGTGAGCGCTATCGAATTATCATTATTTTTCATACATGTCGTAACCGCAACTATTATGGAATGGTTTTGTTTTATTACGCGACAAGCGTTTTTTCCGTATAAGTGTTTAAGAACAAAAAAATGATTTTTTTCGGATTTAGTACCAAAAAATGTTTTGAAATTAAATAAAAACAATGTTTCATAATCGTACAAGATAAATAACGAAAAAATTAATGTTGCCTGAATAATACCTAACCGTTTGTCGATTATACGTGATGCTCTTCATCGCAGTTAATGTACCGGGCGTCGCCCGTTACCGCACAAATGCGCAAAATATGCATGGGACAAAACCGCACACAGATTTTAAAATACCAGATATCCCATTACCGCACACGTATATTTTGGACGCTTATCGACAATTATCTATAACGAGAGTATTAAGCTTTATCTGTAAAAGATTGTATTCACGTGTACAAATATGTAGTCCGTTTTTAGTCGTCTTTCAATCTTTGGATAATTCTACGTGACATTTAAAATAAAATCAATACAATGTTTAAACTTTTTACTAATAACTAGGGCTAGGATTTTAATGACCCAAAAAACCTAAAAAAATTACATTAAAATAACCTAAAAATGACCTTAAAAATGCCCAAAAGATAAAAATGTTTATAAAAATGCATTATAATTTATAATTATTAATTATTATTTATTATTTATTAATTAATATTTCGGTACAAAATTATTTAAATTATAATGTTATAAAAAAATAGCAAAAAAATTTTTAATTTAGGATTTTCTTGATATGAATAATAAATTAATAAAGTTTGAAGTTTGGACTTATCATGCAATGGCTAGCTTGAAATTTTCTGAAAAATCAACAAAAAATACTGTAAAATAAAAAATATATACGTATATTTTTTTTATTCTGAAAATTACCTTTAAATTGTATTGTTGCATTGGACAATCAGTAGCTCCTTCAAGTTTTCAAAAACAAATGTATAAAAATATTACCTAGATTTCAAAAAAGTATAAAAAATGCCCGTAAAATTGAAAAATTGACCTAAAAATGCTAAAAAATGACCCTAAATGCATAAAAGTACAAAAAATGCAAAAAAAAAAGCAAAATAAAAACTATATATTTGGACTCGTATATGATCAAATCACATTTTGTGCTTGAAAAGCTATGTCCTGTAAATCCTAAAAAAAATGCAAAATCCTATACTATCCTAGCCCTACTAATAACCATGGTAATAGTTCTATTCATTTTGACAACTATAACTTTCGTTATTTTAGAATTTAAAAAATTAAATTATTACAATTGTATTACTATTATTATACTACTACAAATTAGTTACCTACTATTTTCATATTACAATAATATTCATATTTATATTATTACATCTTTATTATTATATTACTATACTATTATAAATTATGACTAAAAATTATTTTTAACTATTTAATTATATGTAATAATTTTTCAGATTTTTTTTATTTAATAAATTTATGCGGAATTAGGCTATACCTTTTTATAAGTTTGTGCGGTATCGTACTATTTTTGTGTGCGGTATTGGTTCATGTTTGTGCGGTAATGGAAAGCGCCGAATGTACCGGTTGATGTTAGATACGGAGCGTAATAATTGGCGTGCTCTACACGTGATGTCTTGTATTGTTTAGTATTGTAATTATTAATTTATTAAATTTTTATAATTATTTAATTGTATGCTCTGTTTATATTCACAATATTTTCCTATTTTCTTTGAATTTTATTATTAAGTATGAAAAGAGTCACCGAAAAAATTCCACGGATTGTCCTGTTCTATTTATTAAATTACTGACAGGTAGTAATTCACGACTATTAAAGTCTCCTCATAAAATAAAATAGTCATCAAATCGACATCGAATATTATAAATAAAACGAATTATATTTAGATATTATGAAACTCGATAGTATTTTAGATACTATTGCAAATAGCACAATGAGATATATTTGCATAATATAGTAAAATTGTTGAGTTTTAGAATGAAATGTAGTTTATATGTAATATTTTGTATGGCTCTATGAATATAATTGTTAACTGTATCCAAACTCCACTACCCATTTTCATTTTTCATAAAATATGATAAACTTTATATTTAGTAAATAGGCTATATTTATATTGAAATTAATGATATAGATACATCGTACAACAACCAATATTTATTGCTTACAACTATAAATAACACTAACCACAAATTTCTTGTTTTATTCGGTTAAAATAATTAAAAAATTAAAATTAAATCAGTTGTTATATTATATTACAGAAAATTGTAAGGACTATTGTAAGTTTGACTTTTGTGAAATTATGTTAGAATGAAATCTTACTGTGAAATATGTGATATATCTTATCTACCATGTATAAAATAATCTGAGAACTTTTTGAATACTTTAATAATATAATTGATCTTAGAACTTTTTGAGTATTTTGATAATGTAATTGATAAGTGTTTGCCCTTCTTGTAAATGATCGAAGATATGGTAGAATTGACAAAAGTAATATTCTAGAAATACCTAACATATTTAATATTTTGAAATACCTAACATTTGAATACTAAGAGTGAATAAAATACTAAAGACCAATTTTTGAACAAATATCATATTTTCGATAAGTGTTTAATAATTGACGTTTTGATATGGTAAACAATTATAATTTATTTAACTTTTTTTTTTTTAGAACAATCAGCCTAAGCTGTTATAGATCGACAATTACATAATACTTAAATTTGACATTAACAAGAAAAATAAAAATAAAATTTTATATTATATGACAGAGATAATAATAGAATAATCGTATCGAAATGAGTTAGGGCACTGAACCCGTAACCGGTTGTAAGCGATTAAGAACAGAGGTTAACAGAATGATTAATGGATTAATTATCGTTTTGAATTCTTCAAGGAACTTGTTTATGGTGATTGGAGGCGTATCTTCAGGCGGTGTGTTGGCAGTGATGTTGGCATAAGATCTATTATTGTGTTTGGAATTTGGATGGGTTTATCGGTTTTTTGACGAAGGCATTGAGTTGATTGGAGTAAGTAGTTTTCCGTTGTTTGCGGCGTTGGAATTTTTGCTAGTTTGTATAATATGCTTGTACACAGGGCAGCCTTTGTAGGAAGCTGTGTGTGGTCCAGCGCATAGAGCGCATTTGGCGGGAGTCGACGGGGCTTTTGTGCATTTGGCGGAAGGATGGTTATCCCCACACTTTATACAACGAGGTCCGGTGACAGTAATTACTCGTATGAAAGTAGGCCTGACAGTCTTTGCATTGAGGAGGGGACAATTTAATTTTTGACCTCTCGATTTTAATTTTTGTATGGCACAGTGAATCCATATTAAAGATATCACTGTTATTATCTGCGAGCTTTAAATCAATCCGGAAAAGAGGCAATGCGCATTTATTTATACGATGAAAAATATTTGTGACCTGGATTACTTCGTGGCCTTTATCAGTAATGCTGGCTTGAATGTCTTCAACGGAGGTAGACGGGTGGAGGTATCTAATAAAAACACTAAACGGTCCAAGTGACTTAGGTAGATAAGAAATACATTTTATTTGTTTGTTATTCATTAGGTAATTACTGATCGCATTGTAGGCAGATACGCTACTAGCATGGATAATCAGGTATTTGAAAGTAGTTTTAAAATAAATACTCGATGGTTCGAGTACTTTAAATAAGGAATTTTTGAATGTAGAGAATTCGTATCCGTCGCTTACATAGAGGGGGGGTATGTGAGGCTTGGTCGTTGGTGGCGGCTCCATATAGGTGTGTGTAGAGATGTCCTCTACTTGAGGCGAGATTGTAACAGGTGGAGGACTGAACACCTCCGGATGATGATCGACATCTTCGGAGAGAGAAGCAAATCGGTTCGGCGAGACAAATATTTTGTTTTTATTATCTCCATCTTTACTAGACGATGAAGATAAATCACGTTTAGAGGATTTAGAAGTAGACATATTAAAGTTGGGTGATCAGAATGCCATTAGTGAACAGCGATAACGGACACACGCAACGAATATCCGCTCGCGATAAACGGTACTCGACGACTGATTTATTTAACTTATTTAACTATAAATTAATACACAATTAAAAAATTACATTACGTTTTATTATTTATAAACAATTTCAAAGTGAAGTAAGACTCTTATAGAATGAAAGTTATTGTAGTAAATTATTATAATATAATATAATAACTTTTGAGTCTGCAATTCCCCATCAAATGGTTTATATAAATTGTTACCAATGAGAACAAAATGAGATGCCCCCTAACATATAGTTTCTGTGAACAATTATTTTATAACCAAAATTTAATTTGATGAAAATTAAAACTACAATATTATATCAAAAACATAAAATGATAATTTACAGATTTTAGATATAATAAGCACATGAAACCACATAAAACAAATTAATTTTATTTACAATAGAATGTTAGAAGGCGGCGCTCTTTATAGGCAATTTAAGGGCATAGATGGATTTAA